>JAKWJD010001762.1:8054158-8269158 GCA_027705065.1 Solanum peruvianum | reverse complement strand
AAAAATAGAGGACTTGTTCTTTGAATGCATATAATCAATGACATGCTTGTGAGATATCCTTCAATGGCTCGGTCGCAAAATTCATAGATTGGAGCTGAAGGGTATATATAGAAGACTTTCTATAAGCACAAAAGAAAAAGGATGTATAACTCTATTGATGGGGATCTTAGCTTCACTAATCTACAAGATTTGGAAGACTTGTATCATTGTTGTATGGGAACTCAAACTAGTGCGACCACAAAATAGTAATGTAGGTTTTGCAAGGACACCTTCTTGTGTAGGAAACTGAATCAAAGGCAAGAGTGGATAGATAACATACTTAAATAGACGACTAAATAGCTACTATATAGAAGTAGTATTGATGTATTGAGCATACTAGACGACATAATTTTTAGGATTTTCCTTTCGCTACAATGTAAATGTTGGTGTGGATATCAATATAATGTTTACAAACTATTCAAATTCCATCGAAAGGACCCTCAAGAATTGTTTAGAATCACGTACTTACAATGTAACATTCCAGAAAATGTACTTGTCTAGTGAAGAGTCTATTAGGTTTAAAGAATATGTATTGGGGTATATAGGCATACCAATGCCCAATATTGAGTAATATTGGGCATGTTAGAGAATATTGGCTTAAGAATGTTAGCCAATTTCTATGTGTTATTTAAATAGTAACTTAAGATATGATTTGATGTTCAAATGCTCCAATCCCCCAGCTTGTTTAGGAATTGTACCTGAAATGAAGACCTTAAGCAAAAATATTTTGATTTCATAGCTTACACACATTAGGTACGAAGTATCCAAGTGTCAAGCCTAGGTACCATAACACATGATCATTTAAATTGATCATGTAGATTAAGGATTGCCCAAGGACATACTGAGGATCATTGGGACAAGAAGTGCGCAGCAACACATCTGCAAGCACATGTGCTACCAACCAAGAGAACAAACGGCCCAACCCAACCGAATTTTGTTAGGGCGGTTAGGGGGAAGGCGCGCGTCGGATCAAGCCACGTGGGGCGTAGCTTCCTAACCAACCCTAGGATCTAACTAACTTACCTATCTAGCTAACTAACCTAGGACTAACTAAAAAAAAACTAACTAGTGTGCCTGAAATACTACGACCTAATCGGGTGACACTAGCCAAGTAGCTAACTAAAGAAACATCCTAGTACCTAACCTAGGATGGTCCAAACGGGTTGGTTATGGTCCTAGAGACTTAGGCGTACTTTAGTAATTACCCTAAGTCACTTAATTAATTAATTTAGCAATTTAATTAATTAATTAAAACTCATGGTCAAACCCGAACCCTTAGAAAATTTTAAGAATTTGGCTAAGTCAAAAGCTCTCCTATTTTTATCAATTTAGGAGGTACATTTTGGAAATTAGCTAATTGATTTATTTAATTAAGTTAATTAGCCTAAGTTGAATTAGTCAATATTCAGTTCCTAAGACTTAGACTCACGTTTAAATAGGTAAGGAACTCTCGACTGAAAAACAGTGAACAAACATGAGGAAAACAGAAAAATACTCTCGATTCTCCTTAGGCAATTAAAATGAAAATCTTCAAGATTTTCATGCAAAGTACAGGGTGATCTTCGTAGATTCAATTCCAGAGTAAGATATGGGTTTTCTCCCTTGGATTCCTTTCTCCAAGAGGCTTTTAAAACGTTTGAAATTCAAGAAAACCGAGACTAGGGTTTCCCAATGAAATTGTCAAATAATCATCCCTAGTTCTCCCTATTTCTTATTCTATTCGTATGTATAATGCAAATCTCGAGCATGTTGTTGGTATGTGGTGCTAACTGATCATTATATGTAGGTCTATGTGATTTGATGATGTTGAATGAGACCTATAGGTTAGATCCGTATGATTAATATCCAATTGTGTTTGAAAAAATGAAATTGTTATAAGTCGTTTATGAAATTCAGTTTACTGTTGAAAGGAATGAAGGTTTCAATTACTGTTTGTATTTTACAGTACATATGTTTGTAAGTGTTTGGAATGCAATGTTTCCAAGAAGAAATAAGAATGAGAATCAAAGCTAGTTATTGAATCCTCAATGCCAAATCAACTTTATAGCTTGGCCAAACTAAGCAACGAATTGTTCCTATGAGCTAATCAAATGTTAGAAGTTGTCTTGCTTAAAATGATGAGATTACTATAGTATATACTTGAAGTTAATTGACTAGGCTAGTGATAATATCATGATAAGTGTTTATGGAAAGTTTTGTTTATGCCTATAAATTTGCTAGTAATATTATTTCCAAAATGTGATAAAGAGTTGGGTAATGACTAAGTCATACGAATCTTATATGGCCAATGAAAATTATGATTTCCTTGTAAGGCCAAATACATGTTAAATATTGACTTTAAAAGTTGTAACTCAATGAACTCATAACCTAAGGTATGTCAATGATTGGGACAAGTCCCAACATACCCTTTCTAAATGAACTTGTGAATATAGTAGCACATTTAATAAGTCCTTATAACTTTCATAAATAATGGTATAAGACTACCAAATAACATTGAACAAGATTAGGTGAGTAATGAAAGAATTAAAATCTTATAAGTTATGCAATTTACCTAGAATGAGGTATTAAAGGAAATGAAAAAAGTCTCACTTGCACCTAAACAGTTATGGTAAAGATACTCACATAAGAGGCTGTTAGAAATCGTGGGGCAAGTCTCATTCACACCATAATGATAACGTAATTTCACATTCATCAAGTATAGAAAGGGATGAAAAGTCATTCATTGAGAGCTAAGCATACCTCATACTAGAAGCAAGTTTACATAATCTATGAGTCACCTCTAAAAGTTGTAAAGTATAATAAATTGAGCAAAGCATCGTTAGACTAGTAATGAGATTGTGCAAGCACATGTAAGCCTCATGAGATGAGACTACCACCAAGGTGGATAAGGGTCTCCAAACTCTCCTAGTCTTTGAACTATGTCGCCAGCATAGGTTACTAGTTAATAGATCCACCTTAGAAAGCTAGGAAATATTCGTTTTCACTTTGGCCGGTGAACCACCTCTTTTCAGTGTGGGGAAGACACTGGATTTCATGTTAGCTCACATGATCTATGTTTGTTAAATGCTAAAATTTCTCTAAAAAAGTAAGAAATAAAGAAATAAAGAACTAGGAAGATGAGAGGTGTTCGGATAGGATTACCAAAGGTGAGGTTAGACTAATTAATTATGTAAGTCATTTTTAGTCATTGCACAAAAAGATCCCAATGGAAGTCTTAAAAGAATATCCTAAGTCAACCTAGCATGTTCAAAGTTAATGTGAGATCAAAGAAGAGGAAATGTAAGTTCAAAGAGAACTAAGTAAGCAAAAACATAAGTGTGTCAAATCATTAGTGTTTGATAAGAATGAAGTTTTAACAGTTATTGGCTAATGCCAATAAAGGGAGCAAAACATAATGACTCATCAATTGGAGTATGAATATATGCCTCAGCATCTTCATATTATGCGAATGATCAAATAATGGGCATATCCAAAAAGATTGGCTTATAAAGTTTTCATGCCAAATTTAAAAAGAATGGAAAGAATAACTTGTGAATAGGGTAGCCAAATTATCTCCTTAGTCTTTTGGATTACTTACTTGATTCATTATAGAAAAGGGACTACAATGAATCATTGCACTCGTAAAGGAGATCATTGAACTACACAAAAAAAAAGAAGAAAAGACTGAAAAATAAACTAAATCTAGGTAGAGGAGCTCTCGGCCTAAGGGAAGCAAAATTATTAAATTTTGCTCGAGTTGTTCTAAAATTATGTTCACGATTCCAAGGTCTTATGTTCATATAGAAAATAAGTTGTTTGCTTTTAATGCATCAAAATATGTTATATTCATAGCATGATTCATAAATAACGAATTAAGAAGTAAAGTGACTTCACTTTCCAAAAATTGCATGTTGCTATAGGAAGAGTTTTCCTTGATCATGCATAGTCCTTATGTGTTTATGTGCATACACCCATACTTAGTATAAGTGTGTACTAACATATATACAATTACTATTGTTATAGGTGCAGTTCCTTGAAGAAGATTAAAGATTACTTGAAGCTGTTTGGACTAGTACCTACAGACTTTGGTAGGTCCTCTTGAGTTCGAGGATGCCAACGCTTTATTCTCTAGCTTTAGTAGATTAGACATAGTTAGTGGATATTGTCCGTAGTGTTTCCTTTCAAACATTTTTTCAATCTTTCGTATTAAGGACGGTTTGGCAACTATTAATGATATTATGAATTCTTCATTTCAATTGTTCAATATGTTTATCAATGGTTGTTTATTTTGAGCTGTTTGTATATCACTCTTATGTAAAAATTATATGAAGTCTAAATACACTTCTCCAAATTTAAAAAGTTTTAAATTTTCCGCTACATTTAATTATATGATTGTGATGAAAGCTAAGAAAAGGCTTGTCTGCGATCTCTGAGAGGTTAACGATGCTGGTCTCATCTAGGGTCTAGGACCCAAGTGTGACAAACTTGTTATCATAGATGAGGTTAACTTACCTAGGAAATAAGGCTCAAAACAACCACGTTGTGGCTTCTAACATATGGTTGTGAAGTGCACCTCAACCATGACTTAGAGATATAGTGATGTTAAGAATCTTTCCTTCTACTACTCTTTATCGTGTTGTGTAGAGCTTTTACATTTTGTGTAATTCTAGCATCTAAATTCCTCTTTGTATGTGCGTGTAGAAAAATGAACACATGAAGAAACGCAGGCGGGAGAGTTGGAGAAGCAGCTGCTGGGGGAAACCAAGATCCTCCTCAAGCCCAAGTTGTTGGAGTGCACTTGTCTGTCAACCCAGCTGCGTTGACAGATGGAGAAGTGAGAGCAGCACTAGTTCAGATGGCCTAAGCCATCACTGATCAGGCACATGCTATCACAGCCCAGGCTACTAGAGAGAGTGCTCCCAGGGAGAACCCACATGCTAGCATCATGGCTAGCAGACTGAGACATTTCACCAAGATGAATCCTCCAATCTACTTCGGGTCCAGAACCAATGAGGATCCCCAAGAGTTTGTGGACAAGGTCAACAATATTCTCTGTTTTATGGGTGTTAATGAAGAGAAGAAGGCTGAGTAGGCTGCATACAAGCTCAAGGATGTGGCTCAGGTATGGTACAAGATGTGGGTAGATGGACAAGCACCAGGATAAGTTCCCATCACTTGGGACATTCTGAAGAATGCATTCATGGAGAAATTCTTTCCCAGAGAGAAGAGAGAGGCTAAGGTTGACGAGTTCATCAACCTACGTAAGGGAGGTATGTCAGTCAAGGAATACACCTTCAAGTTTGTAAAATTTTCCAAATATGCTTCTTCCCTGGTGTTCAGTAGTAGGGATGAGATGAGCAGGTTTGTGAATGGTGTATCGGAGGATCTGGAGGAAGAATGTTAGGAAGCCATGTTGCATGATAACATGGGCCTTGATAGGTTGATGGTACATGCACAGCAGTTGAAGGAGAGTATTTGGAGGAAGAGAGGCCGAGAAGGAAAGAAGCCTAGGCCCTCGGATCAGACTGGTTGTAGTATTGGTAGGAGTTCTTTTGGAGTATAGGACAAGACCAAGTTCAAGAAGGGGCACTAGAACTCAAGTAATCCTACTCCCTCCAGAAACACTAATGCCAAAGGGGACATATCTGGCCCCATGAAGGGAAATAATAGAAACGGAAAAGGGCCTAAAATACCCTCGAAGTATTGAAAATGGTACACAATTACCCTCCATCCACCTATTGGCCCCCAAATACCCTTCACATCCACCTTTGGGTCCAAATTTACCCCTTCATTAACGGACCAAAATTAAAAATACAAAAAAGGGCCTAAAATACCCTCGAAGTATTGAAAATGGTACATAATTACCATCCATCCACCTATTGGCCCCAAATACCCTTCAAATCCACCTTTGGGTCCAAATTTACCCCCTCATGAACGGACCAAAATTAAAAATAATTAAATAATATTTTTTAATTACGTGGCACTCAATCATTGGTTGTAATTAATATTTAAAATAATTTAAAACCCACCCATTTTAACTAAACCCGCCCCACTTGACCCAATTAAAAAAATTAACCCATCTAATTAAAATATCCTAAAATCTTATTTTAATTAGATGGGTTAATTTTTTTAAATTGGGTCAAGTGAGGCGGGTTTAGTTAAATTGGGTGGGTTTAAAATTATTTTAAATATTAAATTACAACCAATGATTGAGTGCCACGTAATTAAAAAATATTATTTAATTATTTTTAATTTTGGTCCGTTCATGAAGGGTAAATTTGGACCAAAGGTGGATTTGAAGGGTATTTGGGGGGCCATAGGTGAATGGAGGGTAATTGTGTATCATTTTCAATACTTCGAGGGTATTTTAGGCCCTTTTCCGTATTTTTAATTTTGGTCCGTTAATGAAAGGGTAAATTTGGACCCAAAGGTGGATGTGAAGGGTATTTGGGGGCCAATAGGTGGATGGAGGGTAATTGTGTACCATTTTCAATACTTCGAGGGTATTTTAGGCCCTTTTCCGTAATAGAAATGCCCAGTGTGACCAAAATTCGTGTGGTAAGTGCGGCCGTTTGCATGGAGGTGAGTGCATGGTAGGTTATTATGCCTGCTATGGGTACGGCAAGAGTGGACATATGATCAGGGACTGCCCACATGTGAAGAATTAGGCCAAGGAAGATACTCACCCTCGGCCTAATCCTACTGCTGCAGTCGAGCCTCCCAAGAGGAACATGTTCTATGTTTTGAAAGGTAGAGAGGAGCAGGAGAAGTCAGGTGATGTGGTCACTAGTAACTTGCATGTCTTTTCTTTTCCTGTGTATGAATTGTTAGATGCAGGATCCACCTTGTCTTTTGTTACTCCTTTAGTAGCTAGTAAATTTGACTTGCTTCCTGAGATCTTGCATGAACCTTTTCTAGTCAGTGCTCCCATAGGACACAATATTAGAGCTGAAAGAGTATATAGAGATTGCCCAATTCTTGATAGAGTTACCTATGCTAACCTAATAGATTAAACCATGCTTGACTTTTATATAGTTTTGGGTATGAATTGGCTCCATAAATGCTCTGCTACCATAGATTGTCAAAATAGGGTAGTAAGGATTTAGTTTCCTAATAGTTAGAGCTGGAACGGGAAGGGCGTAGTTCAAAACCAACAGGCCGAATAGTTTCCCATCTTTAAGCCAATAAGATGTTACCTAACGGGTATTTATACCACTTAGTTAACGTTAATGACAGAACATGAAGTTCCTTCCATAGACTCTGTGTCCATAGTAAATGATTTTCAAGATGTCTTTTCCAAAGGATTTACCAGTGATCCCTCTTAAATGCGAAATTGACTTTGGTATTGACTTAGATCCCAACACCAAACCAATTTACATTCCTCCCTATAGAAAGTCTCCAACTGAACTCAAAGAGTTTTATCAGCTTCAAGGTTCAAGTTTTTTCTCTAAAATAGATCTCCGTTCAAGGTATCACCATCTTAGAGTGAGACAAGAAGACATTCCTAAGACTGTCTTCCGTACTAGATATGGTCATTACGAGTTTCTTGTCATGTCATTTGGTCTCACAAACGCACCAGCCTCGTTTATGGACCTTATGAATAGGGTTTTCCGTGAATACCCTGATTATTTTGTAATAGTATTTATAGATGACATCCTGATATACTCTAAGACCAGAGAAGAGAATGAATAACATTTGAGAATGACATTGCAAGTACTCAGGGAACATCAGTTGTATGAAATAATCAGCAAATATGAGTTTTGGCTGAGATATATGACCGTCATGTGGTGTTTGTCCGGGGTGTAGAGGTTGATCCAAAAAAGATTGAATCAGTAAAGAACAGGCTGAGACCTCTCACTCCAACAGACAACCGAAGTTTCTTGGGTTTGGATAATTACTATCACAGGTTTATTAAGGGCTTTTCCGCTATTGCTGCTCCATTGACAACTTTAAAAAGAAGAAGGCCAAGTTTGAGTGATTTGGAACTTGTAAAAGAGCTTCCAAGAACTCAAAGACCGATTCACTACAGCCCTAGTCCTCGCATTGCCGAGAAGTGGTGATGGGTATCTGGTGTACTGTGATGCTTCTCGCGTAGGTATGGGATGTGTTCTCATGCAGAATGGCAAGGTGATTGCATATGCATCAAGATAGTTGAAAATCCACCAGAAGCATTGCCCTACCCATGATCTTGAGTTAGCTGTTGTGGTATTTGCGTTAAAACTTTGGAGACATTACTTATATGGTGTATATGTAGATGTATTTACTTGCCCCCGAAGTCTTCAGTATGTTTTTACACATAGAGAATAGAATCTTCGTCAAAGAAGATGGCTAGAGCTGCTCAAGGATTATGACATGAGTGTCCACTATCACCCTGGTAAGGACAATGTAGTGTCCAATGCTTTGAGCCGATTGAGCATGGGTAGTGTGTCTTATATTGATGATGAGAAGAAGGAGCTGGTTAAAGAGGTACACCAATTGGCTAGGTTAGGTGTACGACTGGTAGATACACCAAGTGGGGGTGTTTCAGTTCATTCCAGTTCTAAATCCTCATTTGTTGTAGATGTTAAAGCTAAGAAGCATCTCGACCCAGTACTCATGGAGTTGACAGACTCAATATTGAGTAAGCTGAATGAATCATTCTCCCTAGAGGGGGATGGTGTGCTTAGATACCACGGCAGATTGTGTGTGCCCAATATTGATAATTTGAGACCTAATATTACTGTGGAGGCTCATGGCTCCAGGTATTCCATTCATCCAGGTTCTACCAAGATGTATCATGATCTCAAGGAGATCTATTGGTGGGAAGGTATGAAGCTAGATATTTCTAAGTTTGTGGAGGAGTGCCCCAATTGTCAACAGGTTAAGTCCTAACAACTTAAACCTGGAGGTCTTATCAGTCGATTGAGAACCTAACATGGAAGTGGGAGGCTATTAATATGGACTTTGTGGTTAGTCTGCCCAGGACCAGAAAATTGAATGATTCTATTTGGGCCATTGTTGACAGAATGACTAAGTCTGCTCACTTCATTCCTGTGAAGTCTACTTAGAGGGTCGAAGATTATGGCAAGTTGTATATTAATGAGATAGTGATGTGGCATGGGATCACTTTATCTATCATTTCGGATAGTGGAGCCCAGTTCACTTCTCACTTTTGGAGATCTTTTCAAAATACCTTGGGTACACAGGTGAAGCTCAGTACTACTTTTCATCCTCAGAAGGATGGACAAGCATAGCGTACCATTTAGACCCTTGAAGACATGTTGAGAGAATGTGTTATTGAATTCAAGGGGAGTTGGGATGATCACTTTCCACTGATTGAGTTCTCTTATGATAATAGCTACCATTCCAGTATTAAGATGGCACCTTTTGAAGCACTGTATGGTAGGAGATGTAAGTCCCCCAGTTGGGTGGTTTGAGGTAGGAGAGTCTTCCATCCTTGGCCCTAAAATCATACATGAGGTTATGGAAAAGGTGAGAATGATCAGGGATAGATTGCATACTGCTTACAGTCGTCAAAAATCCAATGTTGATAATAGGAAGAGGGCTATTGAATTTGAGGTAGTTAATCAAATCTAGCTAAAGATATCACCCATGAAAGGGGTGATGAGGTTTGGTAAGAAAGGGAAGTTGAGTCCAAGGTATATAGGTCCTTATGAGGTCTTACAGCGAGTAGGGAATGTTTCCTATGAACTGAAGTTTCCAAAGGACTTGGCTTCTGTTAATCCAGTGTTTCATGTTTCGACGCTTACAAAGTGTCTAGGTGATCCAGCATCCATCCTGCATGTTGAGGGGTTATGAGTCAATGAGAACATTTCTTATGAAGAGATCCCAATTGAAATTTTAGATCGCCAAGTGAAGCAGCTGAGGAACAAGAAGGTTGCCACCGTAAAGGTGTTATAGAGGAACCACCTTGTTGAGGGAGCAACATGGGAGGCCGAGGACGACATGAGATCCCATTCCCTTCACTTGTTTAGTTCTTGAGGTTATATATACTCTTCCTAAGTCTAATTTTTTTATGAAACTCTAAATTTTAGTGCATTAGTCGTTTTTGGTGTTTTAAGTCCATAATTATGTGTTTTATACTTGCACTATATTAGTTAATATGAGTTCATGCTTGCATTTATGTTGTTGTTTTGTATAGCGTTGACATGATTTTTGTGTCCCATGAGTTGTGATGTGCATTGAGTTAAAGTGAGATTGAGAAGAAAGTTCCTCTATCTCAGATATGAAGCTTCAGATAAGTTTTGAGTAATATGCATCATATAGAGTAAGTTGTGAATCAGATATTCACAAAGAGTAAAGTTTCAAGTATATTGATGTGTTTTTCGAAAATACCCTCTTTGATTCAAAATGATGTGCAGTGTCATTTGCGGACGAATGTTCCTAAGGGGAGGAATAATGTAACATTCCAGAAAATGGACTTGTCTAGTGAAGATTTTCTTAGGTTTTAAGAATATATATTGGGTACATAGTCATCCCAATGCGCAATATTAAGTAATATTAGACATGTTAGAGAATATTGGCTTAAGGGTGTTAGCCAATTTCTATGTGTTAACAAGTAACTTAAGATATACTTTATGTTCAAATGCTCCAATACAAGTTTGTTTAGGAATTGTACCTGCAATGAAGACCATAAGCTAAAATATTTGATTTCATAGCTTACACACATTAGGTGCGACGCATCCAAGTATCAAGCCTAGGTACCATAGCACATGATCATTTAAATTGATCATGTAGATTAATCAGTGCCCAAGGACATAGTGAGGATCCTTGGGACAAGAAGTGCGCAGCAACACATGTGCTATCGGCTAAGAGACGAAACGACCAAGCCCAACCAAATTCGGTTAGGGCGGTTAAGGGGCAGGCGCGCATCGGGTCAAGCCACGTGGGGCTAGCTTCCTAACCAACCTTAGGCTCTAACTAAATTACCTAACTATCTATACAACCTAGGACTAACATAAATAAACAAACTAATGTGCCTGAAAACCTAAGACCTAACCTGGTGACACTAGTATAGTAGCTAACTAAGAAACATCCTAGTACCTAACCTAGGATGGCCAAAGGGGTTGGTTATGGTCCTAGTGACTTAGGGGTACTTTATTAATTACCCTAGGTCACTTAATTAATTAAATTAGCAACTTAATTAATTAATTAAAAATCATGGTCAAACTCGAACCCTTAGAAAATTTTTAAAAATTGGCTAAGTCAAATGCTCTCTTACTTTTATTCAATTTAGGAGGGATGTGTTGGTAATTAGCTGATTGATTTATCAAAATTAAGTTAATTAGCTTAAGTTGAATTAGTCAATATTCAGTTCCTAAGACTTAGACTTGCGTTTAACTAGGTAAGGAACTCTCAACTGAAAAATAGTGAAGAAATGTGAGAAAAATACCCTCGGTTCTCCTTAGACGATTTCAAGGCAATTCTTCAAGATTTTCGTGCAAAGTACAGTGTGATATGCGTAGATTCAATTATACAGTAAGGTATGGGTTTTCTCTCTTGGATTCCTTTCCCTAGGAGGCTTTTGAAACGTTTGAAATTCAAGTAAACCGAAACTAGGATTTCCTCGATGAAAATGTCGAATGTTCATCTCCCTAATGCTCCCTTTTTCCTACTCTAGTAGTATGTATAATGCAAATCTCGAGCATGTTGTTGGTATGTGGTGCTAACTGATCATTATGTGTAGGTTCCTGTGATTTGATAATGTCGAATGAGACCTATAGGTTAGATTCGTATGATTAATGCCTAATTGTGTTCGAGAAGATGAAATTTTTATAAGTCGTTTATGAAAAAATCAGTTTACTGTTGAAAGGAATAAAGGTTTCGATTACTGTTTGTGTTTTACAGTAGATATGTTTGTAAGTGTTTGGAATGCAATGTTTCCAAGAAGAAATAAGAATAAGAATCAAATCTAGTTAATGAATCTTCAATGCCAAATCAACTTTATAGCTTGGGCAAACAAAGCACTGAATTGTTTCTATGAGTTAATCAAATGTTAAAAGTTGGCTTGCTTAAAATGGTGAGATTACTATAGTATATACCTGAATTTAATTGACTTGGCTAGTGATAATATCATGACAAGTGTTTAGTGAAAGTTTGGTTTATGCCAATAAATTAGATAGTAATATTATTTCCAAAAATGATATAGAGTTGGCCAATGACTAAGTCGTACTAATCTTATATGATCAATGTAAATTATGATGTTCTTGTAAGGCCAAATACATGTTAAAGATTGACTTGACAAGTTGTAACTCAATGAATTCATAACCTAGGGTATGCCAATGATAGGGACAAGTTCCAACATACCCTATCTAAATAAACTTGTGAACATAGTAGCACATTGAATCAAAACTTATAAGTTTCATAAAGAATGGTACAAGACTACCAAATAACATTGAACAAGATAAGGTGAGTAATGAAAGAACTAAAAGCTTATGAGTTATGAAATTGACCTAGAATGGGGTGTTAAAAAGAAGGGAGACAAGTCTCACTTGCACCTAAACAATAATGTTAAAGATACTCACATAAGAGGGTGTTAAAAATCGTGAGATAAGTCTCATTCACACCATAATGATAAAGTAATTTCACATTCATCAAGTATAGAAAGGGATGACAAGTCATCCATTGAGCTAAGCATTCAAGCTTGCATAATGTATGAGTCAACTCTAAAAGTTGTAAAGTATAATAAATTGAGCAAAGCACCGATAGACTAGTAATGAGCTTGTGCAAGCACATGTAAGCCTCATGAGATGAGACTACCACCAAGGTGGATAAGGGTCTCCAAATTCTCCTAGTCTTTGAACTATGTCGCTAGCATAGGTTACTAGCTAGTGGATCCACCTAAGAAAGCTAGGAAGTATTCGGTTTCACTTTGGCCGGTGAACCACCTCTTTTTAGTGTAGAGAAGACACTAAATTTCATGTTAGCTCACATGATCTATGACGGTTAAATGCTAAAAAATTCTCTAAGAAAGTAAGTAAGAAAGAAAGAAATAACTAGGAAGATGAAGGGTGTTCGGATAGGATGACCAAAGGGTGAGGTTAGACTAAGTAATGATATAAGTCATTCTTAGTCATTGCACAGTAAGATTCCAATGGAAGTCTTAAAAGAATATCCTAAGTCAACCTAGCATGTTCAAAGTAAACGTGAGATCAAAGAAGAAGAAATGTAAGTTCAAAGAGAAATAAGTAATTAAAAGCATAAGTATATCAAATCATCAGTGTTCGATAAGAATAAAATTTTAACAGTTATTGGCTTATGCCAATAAAGGGAGCAAAACATAATGACTCATCAATTGGAGTATGAATATACGCCCCAGTATCTTCATATCATGCAAATGATCAAATAATGGCCATAGCCAAAAAGATTGGCTTATAAAGACTTCATGCCCAATTTAACAAGAATGGAAAGAATAACTTGTGAGTAGGATAGCCAAATCATCTCCTTAGTCTTTTGGAATTACTTGATTCATTGTAGAAATGGGACTACAATGAATCATTACACTCGTAAGTAAAACATAGGATCAAAGGAGATCATTGAACTACACAACAAAAAGAAAAAAAGACTGAAAAATAAACCAAGTGTGGGGAGAGGAGCACTCGGCCTAAGGGGAGCAAAATTATTAAATTTTGCTCGAGTTGTTCTAAAATTATGTTCATGATTCCAAGGTCTTGTGTTCATATAGAAAATGATTTTTGTGCTTTAAATGCATGAAAATATGTCATATTCATAGCATGATTCATGAATAACGAATTAAGAAAGTAAAGTGACTTCACTTTTCAAAAATGGCATATTGCTATAGGAAGAGCTTTCCTTGACCATGCATAGTCCTTATATGTTTATGTGTACACACTCATACTTAGTACAAGTGTGTATACAATTACTATTTTTATAGGTGCAGGTCCTTGAAGAAGATTGAAGATTAGATGAAGTTGTTTGGACTAGTACCTCCAGACTTTGGTAGGTCCTCTTGAGTTCGAGGATGCCTACGCTTTATTCTCTAGTTTTAGTAGATTAGACATAGTTAGTGGATATTGTCTCTAGCATTTTCTTTCAAAAATTTGTTCAAGCTTTCGTAATAAGGCTGGTTTGGCAACTATTAATGATATTATGAATTCTTCATTTTAATTGTTCAATGGTGAATAGATGGTTGTTTATTTTGAGTTGTTAGAATATCACTCTTATGCAAAAATTATATGAAGTCTAAGTACACTGCAGCAAAGTTAAAAAGTTAAAAATTTTCCGCTAAATTTAATTATATGATTGTGATGAAAGCTAAGCAAAGGCTTGTCAGCGACCTCTGAGAGATAAACGACGCCGATCTCATCTAGGGTCTAGGACCCGTGTGTGACATACAAGCCAAATATGCTATCAAACTAAACTCGACGTACTAAACTCAATGAAACCATCAAAACATGAATCTTGGTCTCCTTTACCCGAAACTTATGAAAGTCTCAATAAACTAACATAATGCTTAAAAAGACCAAACTTCCCTTGAACCTCCAAAATAATTAACAAAAACCTCACCTAGGCCTATTATCCTAAATCCATGGAACCATCAAAAATTTGATCCGAGCATTTGAATTTCAAACATTGACCAAAGTCAATCCAAAGACTAAAATCATAACAACTTGAAAATGAGGATCTCAAATCAGTAAAACATTTCAGAATCAGAAAACGACGACACTGTACGATCAAATACCTCGTTTTGAAGCTGATGGAGTTGATGAAATTTCATTCAGAGACTCAAAACTTCGGACTGTTACTAAAAACACCTTTAAACAACTTAAGCCTTTCCACTCATAACTTTCAAACTTTTCAAACAAATTTTAAACTTAACTTCATAAACTCGGCTTAAATAATGACTTAGCACAATTATTAGAAGGGGTAAAATGATAATTTTATAAAAAAAAAAAAAAAAACCTTCCGGGTGATTAAATGTAGTTGAATATCATCGACACCCTTCACCTTTTTGATTTTGGCTTAGTACTTTGAATTTAGAGCTATACCGGAAACTAATTTGGTTGAGCTAGATAGTGTTCTCTCTCCCTTCATGTATATTTAATTTCATGAACACAAAAATAAGGAGGTTTAATTTTATTAGGAGCATTGCATATTCTGCAATTTTAATGAATTGTAAATAGTTTAAGTAGAGTCTTATAACTCATACGTTAGAGGAGAATTTAGAAAAGAAATAATAAAAATGGATATTTAAATTTTGTGCGTTTACAGCATAATGTCAATGAGTTTTAATGATTTTCTCTTCTTCTTCTTCTTCTTTTTTTTTTTTTTGTTTATTTTTAATATTTCCAATTTTATCTATAAACAAATTTGAATGTAACAAGAAAACATCAATTTTATCTAGTCGGAGACCTTTGGGTAAAAATAAAATAAAATTTGAGACCTTTAATTATCCAATGGGAGATTAGTATATCATTGTTACATTATAATAAGTTATAATATTGAGTTTATAGGAAACTATACTATATAGATAACTAGACAAGGGACAACCGCTTAACGACATCCAGGTATGAGAGATTTTAACTAAACTAAGTCATTATATAAAGCCATTTACCAAAATAATATGTTTTTCTAAAATTTTACAAAACTAGTATAAACGTTTTCCACAGTAACCTTTTAGGATATATTTTATTTTTTAAAAGTTGATGGCGTCAGATTGATAGATTGATATATGTTACTCACAGTAACGTTTTACTCTTAAAAGGTTACTCATAGTAACGTTTTAGGAGTAAAACGTTACTGAAAATAACGTTTTAGGAGTAAAATGTTACTTACAGTAACGTATATCAACCTAATGCTGTTAGTTTTGAAAAAATTAAATATACCCTAAAACGTTACTGTGAAATACGTTTATACTAGTTTTGTAAAAATTTTAGAAAAATGTATTACTTTGGTAAATTATTTTATATAATGGCTTAGTTTGGTTAAAAATTTCAGGTATGATGATGATGTGTTTGGTATCAACGAAAATAGTTTTTAAAAAATAATTTTTAAATTTTTTGGATTGATTAAATTGTTTTAGAAAAATCATGTTTCAGGAAAATAGATTTCTCCAAAATGAGCAAAGTAATTGAGAAAGCCTCGTGAGATATGATCATTATTACTCCATTAATGATCATTTTAGTGAATTCGTGTAATTTATGTATGAGAATTTATCTATTATTTTCAGTTTTCAATCGGATGTGTACCAACTATTTTCTACATATTCAAAATATAGAGTTGAATCGATAAATATTTATTTATAACTATTTTAAAATTAAAATCACCATTTAAATTAAAATCAACGTCAAATTCTAGATATTCAAACAAAATATAAACTAAAGCGAAAGAATACAAAATGAAACTCAAATATATAATTTGCGCAAATAAAGAAAATTGATATGCGCAAATAAAAAAGTTAATCCATCAAAATTGAGACATGAAGAAAGAACCTTATTTTATTTTGAAATGGTAAAATAAAAAAAAAAACTACATTATCCACCCAAATAGAAAAGAAAATCAAAAAAATGTCACAAGGTTCTGCTAAAGTATACAAAGAAGTGACACGATGACAATTACATGGCATTTTATTGTACAACCATAGTTATTTAAATTAAAAACACAAGACGATGAAACAAAACAAAACAAGAAAAATCTTGGTTTTTACAATCTTGGACTTCCAACCAAAACCAAAATCTTTCCAAACTTGTCTATTGGATGATAAAATTCTACAGTATGATTTTTTCTAAAATTGGCAATTTTTTATCATATGGTACTTTAATATTCTTTTTATAGAGTCCTAGCCTATCAGCACTCAACTTTGTCATGTAGGTAGATTTCTTGTATTCTTGCCATGTAAATTCCTTGTACAAACTTTCTTCTCCTTCTTCCATTAAAGATGATAAAGGCAGTATTTTTTCATTCAAAGGAGGCCCACCAAAATAAATCATTGACAATCTTGACTTTACACTGTTTGCCAAGACTCTATGTTTTACACTCTTAAACCTTCCATTAGTCAGTACCTGCCATAAAAACATGCACAAACAAATTAAAATTAATCAACCACCAAATTCCAATTTGTGAAAAATAACCCCTTTTATTATGTACCATTTAAGTTATATGCCTATAGATTAATTCTATTTGTACAATCAATAGTTTTTGAAAAATTGGAGAAACTAAGTACAAAAATCTGAAAAATGATCTTTTTAGTATGGACAAATTAAAAGTTTTTGAAATCAATAATTCTATTTGTACAATCAATAGTTGGAGAAACTAAGTACAAAAATCTGAAAAATGATCTTTTTAGTATGGACAAATTAAAAGTAGACGGTTTGATCATCTTTTATCATGAAATTTGAAAATTGGAGAAACAAAAACAGTTTGTTTTTCAAATTTTTGCAATAAAACATGGCTGTTACGCCTACACACTTGCTATTTTCAACAGTAAAAAAAAATGTTTAACAATGAAAACAAACTGAAGTTGTTTTACACTTTTTGTTGAAAAAAAAGAAGGTAAAAAACGCCTTTCTGTTGTTATTTAAATTTTTGAAAACTATGAAAGTAGAATTCTAAAATTTTATTTTAACATCATAGAGAAATGGAAACTTTTCATGCATACAAAATTCCAAAAAAAAAAAATCACATGAAAAATGTTGTACTAGCTAGTAGTAATTATTACCTGCAGAGAATCTCCAACAATGATGAAAAATGAGTGCTCATCAGGTGGAACTGAGACCCATGTACCATCTTTAAGTGATATTTGGAGTCCAGTTGTATTATTAGACCTTATAATTGATATTACTTGTGGATCTGTATGCTCACCAAAACCAATAAAATTTCTACCACCTTTCAAATATGCTTCAATTTCTGTGCATGGTGGATAATGGTTTATCCTAAAACAAGAGTCACTCTTTTCATTCTTTAGCATCCTACTCAGCACATTTTTTGGCTCAATATTCAAACCATCTGCTATCTTTTCTAGTACAACACATGCTATATTTCTAACGGATGTCACGTATTTATTCAGACCATACCTATAGAATATAAACACAAGAACGTTAAAAATAAATCGAAAATATTATTGATCCTTCTGAAATTAAGAAAAAAAACTATATAAATGCAAAACAAAGCCAATGAAATTGCCTCTTTTTCTTAATATAATTATAATGGTTTACTCGATAACGACCACTGATGATCAAAGTATAAAAAAATTATACCTCAAAAAAAAAACATCAACTTTTTCATATAATAAAAATTTAAATCACACGTGTAAATATATGACTTTAAAACAACAAGTTAATCAAATCAAATCTTACTTGCTTGTATAATTGAAAAGATCACCGATATTCAGAATATTTACTAAAAGAATAGGTAAAGTCGGTGACAGATTTGCCAACGGCAATATAGTAAAAAGTAAGAAATGTTGTTTAAAAGTCTAAAATGCCTATTTCTGTTTCAATTTAAGTATCACAGCTGAAATATATTGTAAAAATTATTTCAAAAATAGATTTCAATTTTAAAAAAAAAAAAAAACAATGAAATCTCAACATTACAAGACAGACACAAAAAAAAAAGTAGAAATAGAGGGAGTATATATATATATCAAAAGTTGTAGAAATTACCAGAAAAGATGAGGAGTTTGAGGAATGGTGACGGATTTATCCGAGACGAGTCCATCGTTTAGCGGCAATAGAAGATATTCAACCCAACCGACATCGCCAAGTGAGCCAATTCTCTTGTTACCATAACCGTAAGGGGAAGCAGGACCGGCTTTGTCCTTGTCACACTGTGGTAAATCAAACAACTTTACTGCATCACTTTCCAATTTAATTATCGTTTGATCAGGAACACCGTGATTGATGATCTTAAAGAATCCGAATTCTTCACATGCTTTTGTTATAAGGAATTTAGCATTTGGATCTAACATGTCAATCACTGGAATAACACTATTACTAGTATTATTACCAGAGGTAGATTTGCATGTTCTAAATAAGTTTGAAGAATTTGGAAGAATTGGTTCATTAGATGAAACCACCATTTTCTAAAACAAGATTTTTTTGATGAATTGGGAATTTTCTTTTCTTGTTGTTATTGTAATGCATGAGAGCAAGGCGTTACAAACTATTTATAGTGTACAAAGGAAAGCCATCTGGGGTTAGTGATGACAGATGTTCTCTTCGATTTGCTACGCAGTTTATGCCATCTGGACATCCGTTTTTTTTCTTTAATCAAAGAATAAATATATTCTAAACTATTATAAATAATATATAGATATTATTCGTCGTATTTTTAAAATATTTGTATTATTATCATACAAAAACTAGAAGATCTATATATTTTATATTATCGAACATACAAGTGTTATAATTTTATTCACTGCTCAACCTTTATTAAATATCATATCAACGTATAAGATTGTGTCATGTATCCCTATTTAGTTATCCGTTAGAACAAAAAACATATAGGTTTTAATTTTTGCACGATAAGAGCACCAACATTTTAAAACTATAACAAAAAATATTGACATATTACTTATAATATTCGAAATATATATATATCATCGTTTTCACTATTTTTTTTTTAAAAAAAAAGAAAGAAATATTACAGATTAAAGAGGACAAAAAGTTTTTTTTTTATACTGTCACGTAAATGTTGCTTTTTTTTTTATTATTATTTTTTGGTCATGCTAGTCTAGTAACATTGAAGACGTGTAATGTACACCAAGAAAAAATCCTGTAAGGGTTGATTCGTTGATTACGTAGATATTAGATGTAGTGCTTGTGTCAGCATAAATTTAATACATGTTATTTTTTAAAAAAAGTTTTTTGACAAAGATGAAAATTTGGAGTAACCAATTGTTTTAAAAATATTTTTGAGTTGCTAGTTATTATGATTTGTAATACATTCTATCATATTTTTATTTAAGATTATTACTTTATTTATTCCACGTTACTTGGTATAAATAAAATTCTGAGAACTAACTTAATAGTAAATTAATATATTTAAAATCATTAATTACTACATCATCCTCTCCTTATATAAAGCAATAAAATAAAAATCACAGAAAAGAAAATATTGAAATTATCGAGCTACCCTTGAGATACAAACAAACATGTTGAGGAAGTCTTACGCGCGTGTAGTCTCTTCTAATATGCGCAGTAATATATAATATAATTTCAATAACATATTTTGCATATATAATACAAAGTTTAAGTGGTTAAATACGAAAACATGATTATAGTTTTACTAATAATGCAATATGTAATCGCCCACATAACAAAAAGAAAAAATAAGCCATATATCTAAAGTTTGATTTGGTTAAGAGTTTAAATAATACTAATAATAAATTGAAATTCTATCACTAATGTGTATTGCATTAGTTGTAGAAATAACTCGATCTCTGATATTAAATATATCGCAATTCAAAATTAGTCTGTGAAGGTATCCCACAATAAAAATTATTGAAATTCTATAGAAAATCAAGCGAAATTTTCTATATTTTTGGGTATATTAAAAAAGATCTGCCTCATTAAAAGTTAATCAGATACACAATGACCAAATTAATCAAGATCTTCATCAACTATCATTCACAACACAATATAAGCTAAATCCATCTTCGAGTACAGGAAAAAATGCAATACTTATCTCAAGATTATAATCACGGTAGAATATTTCTAACTCTAATTAAATGATTATAGAGTGAATCTAAGAGTTTGAAAAAAATCATAAAAGGCGTTCATATTTAGTGGGAGAACAAACTTTCAACTGACATACAACCAACAAAATAACTAGGAAAACAATTTTTCAAGCCTTTCAAACAAATGTTCAAAACCAAAAAGTGGAAGTAACAAACAATCATGACATAACCCTCCTAGAACCTGAAAGTCATGTACTAAAGCATTAACATGATCTGGAATATGGTAATGCAACCTTAGAAATAAAGGAGACTAAATCCGAAAAATGGATTAGAATAGAAAGATGAATTCATGGATGCCCTGAGGAAGCAACTCACAATTGGATTTAGAAAGCACTAGAGTCACAACTGAGGTCGCCAAGCAGCCACTACAATATGTCATTTATTAAATAAAGAAACACCAAGTGCAAAAGAAGAACATAAAAACTATATTATACTGATTGAGTCACCCTCCTATTCCAAATATACAAAATACAAACAAAAAAGCATTAACTTAGTAAGACAAGACAATACACAATGTAGCTCAATTAGTAAGATCAACATGACTCCTACTCCTCATCTTGATTTGATAACTACAAAAAATGTGCTCACAAACTTTATGAAACCAACACGCAGAACAATCACATGTACCAGACATGGTATTCAAGCATACTAATATGAACTTGTACCACACATAATACCCAAGCCAAACAATAGATATCATGTACTATGGATGATAGTCAAATTAATCGATATATGTACAAGGTGTGGTACCTAGTCCAACAAAGAGATATCATGTAATTGGTGTGGTATTCATGTCAGTTGATGATATGTACCATGCATGGTACCAAAGCGAACTAATAGTCTCACATCACACGATCAGAGTCATAACAATCAGACTTGTAACACACAAGCAAATAAAAAGAATTAATTGCATGAGATTGACAACAAGATATCATTTCAATTTTATCGCTTCTCATTTCCCTTATCATATATTATACAAGTTTTACTAGAAAGCAGCTAATCATGCACAAATGACATAAACGAGAAACAATTCAACCATCGCCTACTTCAACTGAAGCTGTAATTTTTATTGAACATGAGTCTTCCTCTTCTCATGAAGTCTAGCTTGTTCTTGGTCTATAGAAAATCAATTATAACATAATACAAAACCAAAGGGTCATAAATTTAAGTGTATTGTATCCTAGCCTAAAACACGTGTCAATTTCATGATATTTCCGCCCAAATCAAGGTTTTCCCACCTTTAAATCAAATAAACCTCCCCTAATGTCACTAACATGGATTGTAAAGCCTAGTAGTCAAATATCAAGCTAAGGGAGTAATTTACTTACTTTTATGGATGATTTCAATGAAAAACTATGAAAAAATTCCTAGGTCGCCTTTGAACTTCCCTAAAATACTCTTGAATGGAAATAGACTATTTTAGGGAGTTTTCTACATTTTTGGCGACTTATGCCACCATAGCAGTCTAATCTCACTATAGTAGAGACACTGTAGCGAGAAATAATTGTTGCAGTGGTGGAAGAAAATCAGCATCTAAAGCGACTTGCACAAGGCAGAACATAGGAAATTTTCTCAAATTAGCCTATTTCGTAATACAATTTTGATATACTGCGGATTTATGGTACTTATATTGCTTTAAACTTGAGTTTTTGCATGTCTTTTAAGCATTTGTTAGTAGATTTGATGGTGTTATTGTCTTTATTTTGAAACAAAATAGGTTTTGGTACCTTTAATTGAGAAGATAGTGCTAGAAGCATGTTTCGGTGATTCTACAAGCCAACTACGAGTCATATGCGGAACTCGTAAATAGGGTCAGCATGAATAGAAAACAAAGTTGAAGTTATGAGAGGGGACCATGAAATGTAGGATATTCTAAAATTTGTAGGTCCATGTTCATAGAAAAGATGAAAATTTAGGCTCCAACATTGGGATTATGAGTGAACAAGACAGACCGTACAAAGGTCTACGAACTGTTGGTCCTGTCCATAGAAAAGATCCTAAGACATGCTTTGAGGACTGCTTTCACGAGAGGGACTCTACGACCTGTAGGTCGTAGAAACAATTGTTAAAACATATTTTTTACTTAGTTTCCTTAGCTTATTCTAATTATGATTAGTTGTATATAAATACTCTTGATATTTTTAATTTTCGAAGTTTGGTTTTTTTATTTTTGAGAATTAAGTTGTGAAACACTTTTTTCATTTTTTACTCTTATATCATACCTTTCGTTCATCAATTATTATTTTGAGACTTCAATTTAGGATTCCAGAATTCAACTACTCTTATTGTATGTTCATGGTTTATCTTAACCAAATCAATATGAATTGTTATCACTCATGAGCAGCTAATTCCACAACTAGGATTGTGGGAACCATGAGAAACTAACAAACTAAATCTATTAACCAGAAATTCAATTCCTGATAGTATTTATGCATGTATTATTTTTCTCTTCGCTTTGATTTATTTTTAATGGATGCCTACGTTAGAACTCATCCTATTCCTACTTTACGGACCAATGGGTAAAAAATGGGAACAAAAGATTATACAACAGAGATTTCAGGCTACGAACCCTTATCTAATAGCTTGAACAGACCAAGAGATAGTTAATCTGAGGTCAAGGGTAAGGGTTAGTAAAGCAAACACCCATAAAATGCATTGTGAAAGTCACTTATTTAGGGAATAAACTACTTAGGCGATACCTAACTTATTGACTTTGCATGCTAGACAGTAGACAATGTTACTACAATAAGCTTTACTGAGTTAAAGACATGTGAGGAACAGAAATACCCTAGTTTCATCTTCAATTGATTGTTGCAAATATAAATTATGCTCACTTTGTTACTTGTTACTGCAATTTTTCAATCAAGCTTTTGTATCACAAACCCCCTCCCCCATTATGGATATAACTCAACTAAAAGTTTAATTTACAAACAAGTGTGCTAAGACTAGACCGCATTCCTCGTGGGAGCAAACCTAACCTTTATTAGATTTCTTATTTGAACAACGACCTCTTATACTTCTATTTGGAGGTGTAACTTGGGCATATCAACCTTCAAATCTTGACAATCCAAACCAATTCATGTATGAAAAGTTCAATATTAGGATTCTTATGGGATCTTTCGCTTCTTAGCAAGATGGAAAACAAACTCTACTTAGACGCTTCACCTAACCCTTTCCCTAAATTTCCCTAGGCATCCTTTTGCTTAGATTTCATCCAAGCCTGGCCTACCCTGAAATTTTTACATCACTACTCTAGGAGTTCTTTTCACTCGATGTTTTTCAAAAATATGTCACTCATAATTGCAAGAAGGCTATTACAATAAGTACCAACTTATGCATTGCTCATCTCTAAACTATCAAACAAGAAAAAGGTGAATTAAATCAAGAAAAGGTATTACCTAAATTCTCAAATAATTGACGGTACTTGTCCCACAAGTCCCTCTCAGTTTACAAGCGGACCATTTGAACATACAATGGTTCCACTAAACCTTCGTTGATTTGATTTCCTTTGTCCTTAATTTCTGGGCATCTCGATCTAGAGTAGCAACCGCCTCATCCTCATACTTATGGTCCTTATTTAGCAGGATTGAGTTTCGTTTTATGTACTCTTCATCCAATGGTCACTCTTAAACATAGATAGATACATGAAAGGTTGAGTGAACTCATATCAAACTGAGCGGCAATGCTAGCCTAGAATCTACTATCCCCACACTTTTAAGAACCTCAAATGGATCGATATATCAAGATCTTATCATACCCTTTTTCTCAAACCTTGTTACCCCTTTCATTGATGACACTTTCAATATAATATTCTGTCTAATATTAAATGTCATGTCCCTCACTTCACGAACTGCATACTCTTTTTGTCTTCTTGGCTGCCAACAGTTATGTTTGGATACTTCTCACCAATTTTTGAGCTTCCCTCAGCATGTTCACACCTAATGGTTTCACATCTCCTGCTTCAAACCACCTTATAGAGACCTACGACGCTTTCCATATAGTGCTCCGAACAAAGCCATGTCAATACTAGCATGGCAGTTGTTGTTATAAGATAATTCATATGAGGGTCTGAATTGATCCCAATGGACCCCGAAGTCAATCACATGTTCTCAACATGTCTCCTTTTCGACAGACCATCCTGTTCAGATTGAATGGTTATGCTAAAAGTTAGTTGTGTGCCCAATTCTTAGCGCAATTTGCTGTAGAAACTAGAAGTAAATTGTGTACCTCAATTTGAAATAATGGAACGGGGAACCTATTGTAACCTTACTATAACCTTGATACATATAAATCATGGACAACTGCTGAGAATTGTAATCCACTATGACAGGGATGGAGTGTGCTAATTTAATTAACCTATCACAAATAACCCAAGTGGAGTCATACTTCCCCAAGTCTTAGGGAAAGTATTCAAATATGTACCGACACTTGAACAATATAAAAACATGTCCCTCTTCATCCCAAGGCATAAATAAAGTTTCCTTAAATACTTATACATTTTAATTATACCCTGATAAATCGAGTACCGTGAGCCATGATCCTCTGTCATCACATTCTTGAATCAAGTTATCAACCTGAGGAACCAAAAACCGCCAGTTAAAACACAAACATCCCACCATCTTCAACTATGGCATCCAGAGCTTCACCAGAGACCACCTTTTGTCGAGATTGTTCAATTTATCATCCTAAAATTGCTTAATTTTGATTTCCTCCAACTACGTGAGTTTAATTTTGATAATGGCCAACAATTTACCCTTCCTAAAACTACTAACATGATGAAATCAGATGCTAGAGTTAAAATCTCTCTAGACAAAGATCATTTAGACACCCCCCCCCCCCAAAAAAAAAACAGAAAAATTGTCCATGTTGACCACTTTTAGGCTTAATGTGGATACCAACATATAGAACTTTCTCGGATGGTTCTAAATGGTCACATCATAATCCTCCAACAACTCCATCAACCTTCTCTGTCTCATATTCAAATCTTTGTATGTGATAAAATCTTGTAGGTTGTGATGATCAGTGAATACTTCACACTTGACACCATTAAAGATAATGTCACCTGATATTGTGAGAAAAAACTACAGTTTCCATTTCAAAATCATATGTTAGGTAGTTATTCTCATTGAGTTTTAATTGTCTTAGAGCATAATCTATCATATTCTTGACTGGAATCAATCGGCTATTCGAATATTATTCTCTATAGTAACCTTATTTAACTACATCTAGTCTATACACATCCTCATACTACTATCTTTCTTTTTCAAAAAAAAAAATTGAGCAGCCCAAGGCAAAGCACTGGACGAACAAATCCCTCGTCCAGAAGTTCCTAAAGTTGAAGCTTGAGTTCTCTCAATTCTATCAGATCCATACAATAAGGGAAAATAGATATTAGATAAGTATCTAACTCTAAATATCTATAAAAGTCAACGTTCCTATCCACAGGCATACCAGACATGTCTTTATGAAATACCTTCGAAAAGAATAGTCCCAACTAGCCTTATATCCAAAATAAAGTATATGATCTTTACTGGCTTAGGCCTGTACATAACCTCCCACTCTAGGATTTTCTAACACAACATGATAAGGAGAAAATCAAGTCTTACCTAAGATCACATCGAAATGCAGCATATCCAATGTAGCAAAATATTCCAAGTTTTAATAACCGCAAACACCATAGAGCATAAGCGATACATATGAATCACTATAGACTCCCTAACTGGGCTCGAAACATGAATAGAAGTATATAGAGTATCAAAATAAAATAAAGAACCAACGAAAATTTGATAGATACATAAGAATAGATAGATCCCGGATCAAATAAACTCAAAGTTGTTCGGTCACAAATGAGAATAGTACATGTTATCATTTCATCAAACACCTCAACCTCAGATCTACCCCAAAGAATGTAAAATTGAGCCATATCCTCAATCTATGAAGCATCTCCAACTAACCATCCTGCTTTCCTTCCTGTGTAATAGTTACCTATACCCCCACAAACTCCCTATTACTACCTGACCCACTTGGATGGCATCCCTTTCTATTACCCCCTTTGTCTTCTACAATTTTATCTCTAGTTTGTTGTTGTATAAGATTACGTTCTAGTTTAAAATGGCATAGCCTCTTAAAGTGATCCAAATTACCACAATTAAAGCATCATTGACAAAAAATGGTCTACTAACAGAAAAACAAGAATCTCCTTCGTCCCTAGAAGCCAAAGAATGTTGACGACCTTAAACTGAATAGGACGAATCAAATACACCAAATGCTTGGGATATATAGAATAATAATCATAAAATTACCTATACTCATGGATTTTTTTGCCAATAACTTTTCCAATCACACTTCTAAGAACCTCTCTAACTTATTCAAATAGTCAATCACCTCATTAAATCTACTTCGAAGTCATATGCACATTGGGGACTTGCAAGTAGATGTTCAAGTTTTTCACATATAGATGTCTTCTATCCTTCTTTGTGTTTGTAGCATAGTGAAACAAATCATGAAACTTAGCCTCATACGCTACAACACACATGTTTCCTTGCTCAATATCTAGAAACTCACCCATTTTTTGATCTTTAAGAGTGTGAGGAAGACAATTATTTATAAATTGGGCCTAAGTTAGCGGAGTCAAAATAGATGAACGACAAGCCATATGATCACTCCACTACCGCTTAGCAACCTCCCGCAACTGAAAAGTACAAGTGCACTAGAAATTGTTGCACAATGCCAAGCTTATGCAACCTCTCATAACAATCCAAGATGAACTCAAAAGCATCCTCATTCTCAATACCATGAAATACTGGAGGCTTTTGCTTAATAAACTTTTTCAACAACTCATGGTCCGTCCTAGTCATGACAAGTTTTGTATTGAATGAAAGAACACACTAGTACTCAAAGCTTTGTCCGTCATGGGAGAGGTGGTTGCAATTGCATGAACACTAGGAGACTCAGTGGCCAACACCATGGGAGTGTCTCTAGCACCCGCTATGCAACCAAGGAAGGCCAAAACATTTTGATCGAATTAATTGATCATAGAGGGGAAGTCTTAGACCACCAACTTGTTTCCATTTAGGGTTTAACATCCTCATCATACTCTACCTCCACATACACTTCAAAATAAGTGTATATTGGGGGAGAGGTCAGGATATCGACCCAACAACTTCTTGATATCCACCACTCACACGTGTTACTCTCCTCTACTCCAACCCCTTCTTCTACAACAGTCCCTTCCTTGTCCTCACACTGTCGGTTTCACTATTGGAGCTGATATCCTCATCTATTATGTCTAGTGTCAATGATGTGCCATCGATTTATGATTCTTTTGATACTTAAAACTAGGATTTGTGTAAGTTCTCAAGTATGTTTAGTAGATTTGATGTGTTTTATATTTGTTTTACATGAAAAATAGCAACCAAGTAAAGGTATAGGAACTATTTATACAAGTTAGTGGGACATACAAGGCTTGTCTACGAGTCGTAATGGTTTCCATCGATGAAGCTTCGGAGATTTAACAAAATGGTATGATTTTTATTAATGTTAAATACAGATAAGATTCTCATCCGTGAGTTGTAGACTTAGATAGTAAAAAATACTAAAAGTTGGAAAGTACCTTGGAGTGCACGGGTAAGTAGGATAAGCCATAAAAGCATCTACAACCTGTAAAACTTTATCCTTCTTGAGATGTTCTGAGTGAACTAAAAAGTTTTAGTTTGTGAAGGGAAAGCACGAGTCGTTAAAGTTTTGGTAGATCTTGTTCATGGAAAAAGTCCTGTGACTATGTTGTGACTACTATCTACAAGGGAGGTTCCATGAGCCGTAAAAGAGACCACTACTCATATATGGGTTCGTAGAGGTTGCCAAATCCAATTTTATAGTTTGAGATGGATAGGTTTTTAATGTCTATAAATATTCTACACTTCTTGGTTCAGAAAATAGAAGTAAAACCCTCCTTTGTTTTATTCTTGAATTTTAGAGCACAATTGCATTTTGATTTTAATTCAAGATTCCGGATTTCTACTTTTCACCTTGTAAGTGTACAGTAAGGCTGAGAGTATTTATCATTGATCATGATCATACCAGCATTAGTAGCTAAATCCACAACTAGGGTTGTTACAAAGTTGCCTTAATATTTAGTAAACCTTAAAAAGTATGTATGCATATATTCTTTTTCAATTCACTTTGACTGTTTTTCAATGGTGGTCAATGTTAGAACTCACATTTCTCTTATTTTCCATATTAAGGAGGTAACAAATGGGAAAAGGGATTATATAATGAAGAATTGAGGCTATCAATCTTCATATAATATCTTGACCTTATCGAGGATAGCTAATTTGGACGTACACCCGTAGAAAGGAATATTGCCCGATGATATTAACTAATTTAGGGGACAAACCACTTAGGTGAACTTAACTTATTGGTCTTGCATGATACACACTAGAAAGGGTTACAAATATCTAGTCTTACTTAGTTATGAGATCATGGGGATCACAAAACCCCAATTTCATCTTTTATTGATTCAAAACACGTGAATTTTCTACTTGTTACTTGATACTTGTGACAACATTAAAGCTACTTTGTTACACAAAATCTCCCACTCTTTTAGAAATAATACGACTAAGAGAATGAACAATAGTAATTTAACTATATGACTAAGAGAACGAACAATAGTAATTTAACTAAGTCTGAATATTATTCATCGTGTGATCGACCCTAACCTTTGTTAGGTTCTATATTTTAACAATGATCGATTTATACTTATTTTGGGAGGTGTAATTTGCCCATATCAGTTAACCATTTACAAACAAAGAATTAAAGGAGTCAAATACCAATTTTCATCGCCAGATACAAATTGAATCCAAGTCATAGCATGAAGGAAGAAAAAATTAGATAATTACGTAAAGTAATGTAGCCTCATTAAGAGAAATGCAATGTCTTTGTACAGTTCTGCAAGACTCTACTAGAATTTTTTGATATGATGAGACAGCAAACCTAACACTCTAATATCAACTTTTCTACAATCCAACCACCATGAGATACACTCACACTAAATCCCCAATGGGAGAACCAACTATCTACTAACATGAAAACATCTAAACAACCAACAATAATAAGTTTCAGGTCTTTAAAATAAGTTTTAATAACAAAAATTCAAAAACAATCACGGAATAACTTGCTAGAAACTCAAAGTCATGTACCAAACCATCTAGCATAATCCAAAAAAATGAGGATGAAACCCCAAAAATAAAAGAGTCTAGATCGAAAAAATGGATAAGAACCCAAAGATAAAACTATGGGAGCTTAGATGAAGCAACTCATCCTTCGATTTCATAAGCGTCAGAGTCACAATTGAGGTCGTATAGTAGCCGTCAAAATATGCCCAATACGTAACAAAAAAAGAGAAAATTTGGTACTAATGTATTAGTTTATGGTATTCCTAATATATTCACTTAAGATTTGTGTGTGCCTAGAGCCATTTTGCCTTGGTTTTAATGTGTTTTTCTTATATTTATAGGAAATAAGTTTAAACTCAGAAAATCGAAGGCACAACGGATAAAAATTTCATAAAAAAGACCTATGGAGGCGACTTACAGATAGTAGGTCAAGTCACACCTCGTAGATGAGGACCGTAGAAGGGAAGAACATGCATTGATGAAGATCAGGGAAATCTTGAACAAGTGTGGAACCACGATGGTGATCTGCGGACCATAGAGTGATCTAGGGACCATACTGCAGCCCCGTCAAAGTAATCAGAGAAGGGTTCCAGTACTTGATGTTGAAAGGTCTAAGTATGGAGCGATTGAAGAGAGATAAGGGTCATTGTTTGACATACAATCCGTAAAGTTGGATCATAGAAGCTAATAGAGATTTCAGAGAGTTTCAAGACTAAAATTTTATCTAAGTACTAAGACTCGAAAGAGACCTACGGACCGTAGAATGAATTACGGACCGTAGGTCAGTCTCCTAGATCAAAGACGCGTCTTATTAAACAATTATTTCCTTATTTTGTTTCATTTCTAGTTTGGACTTATTTCTCTATATATACGGTATGTAAACCTTTTTGGGGGGGGGTTAGACTTTATTGTTCCTGTTTTGTTATTTTTTTGGAGATTAACTTGCAAACCTTAGGAAATTGTTAATTTCTAAAGCACGTTTTAAAGATTTTGGTATTGCAATTCAAGTTGAGATTCTGGATTTATTCTTATTCATATGTAAGTTCATGATCAATCCAAAAATATGAATTGTGTTCTTGCTAATATGGGTAACTAAATCCACAACAGGGTTGTGGGAACCATGAGCGATTAACAAAGTATGATTAGTAACTAAGAAATCCGTAAATAGTTTTGTTGCATGCATTGATAATTCTTTGGCTTAGAATTGTTTTTAACGGTCGCCAACGTTAGAACTCTCCTTGTTACTACTTGTCGGGCCAAGGAGGTATTTAATAAGAAAAGCGTTATCAACATAAATTTAGTTCGATACTATCTAATAGTCTAATGTCGATTGGTGCGGGGGTGAAAACTATGTCATACATCGGTGTGATATCTAATTGAGATAGAGGTAAGAGTTAGTAAATTGTACACACATAGCCGGACCAAGGTGCGGGATGCAGTTCTCTAGATGTCGAACCAAGGATCTAAAGATACATAACTTACTATTTTGCATGTAATACACTAAGAAGTGATTGCTATTACTAGGATTACTGCATTATGAACTTATGGGGAACACTTATGCCCTAGTTTCTTTCTCATCTTGATAACATCTAAATTTTTGAATCTTTCTCACTAATTACTTACTTAATTTTCAAAAATTGCTTTACGAATCCCCGTATCATTAATTATTTGTTTCAGGAAATACATTGGCTAATCGAATATAATTGTTAGTTAAGTTTAAGTCTAAACCATTTTCCTCGTGGGATCAACCCCAACCTACTAGTTGAGTTCTTTACTTGATAACGGTCGCTTATACTTCTTTAGGGAGGTGTAATTTAAGTGTATCAAAATTTGGTTTCACTGCCGGGAAATTTTAGATTTTAGCTTTTGTCTCTCTCAGGTCCAACTCTAGTGTATGCCAAGTACACAGAGTCATGAAGAACCATTCATTCCCTACGATCCAAAGCTTAACTGAACACTACAGAGAATGAATAACCAGGGAGTACAAGTCAACCCTATTGGAGGAGAATCAGGTGACGGTGTTGGGATGCAACCTCCGTGGGAGGTTAATGAAATAACCAGGCTCCAATTGTAAATCGTCTAGGAGATGCACTGGGTATATAGGAACCACGAGGGCAACAACCCCAGAACAACTATAGGGTTAATTTTACCATAGATGATTCTGATGGACCTCTTGTCCTTCCCCTTTACTACCAGCCACACCTTTGTGGTAAATAGTAGCTTGATGCAAATGTTCACAACGAGAGGCTTATTTGCAGGATTACTGTTGTATGACCCTCATTCTCACATGGACAAACTCAGAGTGGTTTGCAAAAGTTTTTTAGGTCAACCAGACTGGGACATGGATGTTGTTGGGCAGCGAGTACTCGCTCATTCATTGATCGGCGATGCAGTGATTTGGTTTAATGAACTCCTTACAATTCAATCTACAAATGGATGCAACTAACGGGGGCTTTCTTAGCAAAATTCTTTTGAGTGTCCAAGAAGTTGAACAAAATGGATAAGCTCAACAACTTTCGTGGCACTATCTGGAGAGTCTATGAGTAATTCTTGGGATATGTTCTCTACTTTCATTAGAAGTTTTCCTAACCACCGCATTGATGACGAGTCGTTGAAAGAGTATTCCTACTAAGGGTAGGATGACAATGGTAAGGTGGTGCTTGGAACTATTGTTGGGGGTTCGTATGGTGAATGCACCTTTGAGTATATTGCGGAGAAACTGGAGAAGATCTTTTGGAACAACAAAGTTTAGAGTACTAGAAAGTCGGATACTGAAGAAACACATTTATAATACAATCCACAGACGACAGATCCACAGACAACATTCGGGAAGAGATGGAACAGTTGAGGACCAAATTGGGGTTAGTGTTCAAACATATGAATATAGGTGCTGAGAAGGTAAATGATGTGAGCTATTTGACTAGACCGCCACCATCGGCTGAGAAGTATTTCAACGAAGAGGATTCTTATGAGTGTATGATCAGACAGAGTTTTCTTTTTACCAAATTCCCAAGGATCCAACATGGATCATTGGCGCCAAGGTCAAGGAATTCAAGGTCAGAACTATGGAAATCACAATTGATGGGGTCAATATGTCCGAGATAGGAGCTACAATTGCAACAACTACAATCGAAATAACTATTGCAATAGAAATGATCAGGTTGGACCTTATGTTCCTCCTCAAAATTGGGAATCTGGTTCGAGGAAAGCTGGAAGTAATATGTCAAGTATTGAGGATGTGATGCATAAGATGATGAAAAGGTTTGATGCGACTGATGAGAATGTTAAGGAGATGCGGAATAACTTGTTTGGTATTGGTCAAAAAGTTGATGGCCACGCAGTGTCCATAAAGTATCTTGAGGAGAAGATGACACATTTGTCTACCACAGTGAACCCATGCCAACCTGGTACTCTTCCAATAAGCACTATCCAGAATCCAAAGAATGATGGGCATTGCATGGCACTCACTACTCGCGGGGGTAAGCAAACTATTGATCCACCGATGTCGTTTGGAGTGGAAATCGATAATAGTAGAGATAATTAAGTGGTTGAGAAGAAGGGGGAGTCTGAGAGTGCGATAGATAAAGAGGCAGTGGTTACTGAGAAAGTTGTTCCCAAACCTAGACCTCCACCTCCTTTCCAATAGAGATTGGTGAAGATGACAGAAAAAGGAAAATACCACAGGTTTATCACTATGTTGAAACAATTTTCCATTAATGTTCCATTGATAGAAACTTTAGAGAACATGCCTAGGTTTGGTAAGTTTATGAAGGACATGGTGACAAACAAGAGATCTATGAGTTTCGAAGATGATGATGAGTTTCAACATTGTAGTGATATTGCTACAAGGTCCCTTGTGCAGAAAAATGAAGATCTGAATGCTTTCACTATCCCATGTACCATTGGATTATTTCACTTTGCTAAGGCATTATGTGATCTTAGTGATAGCATTAATCTTATGCCATTGTCCATTTATAAGAAGTTAGGGTTCAGATATCCAAAACCAACTAAAATGTGGTTACTCATGGCCGATAGAACTGATAAGAGGCTTATGAATGTACTCCATGACGTACTAGTAATAATGGAGTCATTCATATTTCCGGTTGTTCATTATTCTTTATTATGAGGTTGACTTTGAGGTTCCCATTATTCTTGGGAGACCATTCCTTTCCACGGGGCGTGCTTTGGTCGATATGGAGAAATGGAAGATGACTTTTTGACTTAACAATAAAGAAGTGACCTTCAACATTTGTAGGTCCATAAAGCAGAGTGGTGAGATCCAATCGGTATCTGCTTATAACATACATAGTTGAGACTGGTTTTGAGGTGTAAATTGAGAAGAGACTAGGTGTTGAGGCATTAGCATCAGTCATATTGATCTTTGAGAGTGATTGCATTGAAGAGTGTGACGAGTTAGTGGTCGCACTTGATAAGAGAAAATATCTTTCGAAGCCAAAGAAATTGGAGTTAGATATGAAGAATCGTGAGTCCCCACCCACGAGAACATCTGTGGAAGAGTCACTAAGTTATATCTCAAGGTTCCATCTTCACATTTGAGGTACACGTTCTTGGGTAAAGATGACACTCTCCCATTCATTGTTGAGGTGGATCTTAATGGGTGACAAGTAGAGTGTTTGGTATCAGTGTTAAAAAGGTTCAAGCGAGCTATTAAGTGGGCAATTGCGGACATTATTGGGATCTCTCCTGGTATTTGTTCTCATAAAATCCATCTTATGTTATATCATAAGCCTAGTATTGAGAATTAGAGGAGATTGAATCACCCATGCAAGAGGTGTCGTTAAGAAGAAGATCATTAAGTGGTTAGATGCCAGAGTTATCTATCCCATTGTAGACAGTAGTTGGGTACATCCTATTTACTATGTACCTAAAAGGGTGGTATTATTGTGGTCCCTAATGAGAGAAGCAAGTTTGTCCAGATGAGGTCCATGACCGGATGGAGAGTTTGCATGGACTACCGGAAGTTGAATACTTGGACAGAGAAAGGCCACTTTTCGATGCCCTCCATGGATCACATGTTGGATTGACTAGCAGGAAAGGGTTGATATTGCTTTCTTCATGATTATTAGGGTTACAATGAAATCTATAGCATGGAAGACCAAGAGAAAGCTACCTTCTATTTTCCTACGGGACCTTTGCCTTCAAATGCATATCATTTGGGTTGTGCAATGCTCTGGTAAACTTCTGGTATTGCATGGTGTCAATTCTCTTCGACATGGTCGATGACACTATTGAGGTGTTCATGGATGATTTATCGGTGGTTGGAGACTCTTTTGATAAGTGTTTAGATAATTTGGCTGAGGTACTGAAAAGGTGTGAAGACTGTAACTTGGTGCTAAATTAGGAGAAGTGTCACTTTATGGTGAAAGAAGGTATAGTGTTAGTACATCGGATTTCTGAGAAAGGTATTGTGGTGGATAAAGCTGATGAGGTAATATAAAAGCTTCCCCACCTAACTCTATAAAAAGGTGTGAGAAGAAATTCTTGGGTATGCAGGATTCTATAAGAGGTTCATAAAAGTTTTTTCAAATATTGGACATCCATTGTGGAAACTTCTTGAAAAGGAGAGTAAGTTTGATTTTGATGATGCTTTTCTAATAGAATTTGGAGAGTTGAAGAAGAAGTTGGTCTCTTCCCCCATCATTATTGCTCCGGATTGGAGGGAACCGTTTGAGGTCACGTGTAATAAAAGGTGGGTAGAGCTTGGCGTGGTATTGGGATAAATGTGTGAGAAGATACTTCATCATATTTACCATACAAAAGAAGCTCTAAATGCAGACCAAAAGAATAACACCATGACCGAGCAAGATATTCTTATAGTGGTATTTGCATTTGAGAAATTTCGATCATATTTGCTTGGTACTAAGGTCATAGTGCATACTGACCATTCGGCATTGAGTTATTTGATGGACAAAAAAGATGCAAAGCCGCGACTGATTAGGTGGGTGTCGTTGTTGCAAGAATTTGATTTTGTGGTGAAAGACCACAAGGGACTGAGAACTAAGTTGCCGATCACTTTTCTAGGTTAGTCGATGAAGCTTTGCTCAATCAGGGTGATACGATCCCAGATGAAGAGGTATTGGTTGATTCATCTCATTCCTTAGTTTGCCGATTTTGCTAATTATTTGACAAGCGATTTGGTACACCCGGATTTATCTTTCCACCAAATGAATAAGTTTATGCATGATATGAAAAAGTTATTTTGGGATAAGTCATACATGTATCGTAGTTGTGCTGATGGGATTATTCATCGATGTGTTCCCGAGGTTGAGATGTTTAGTATTTTTAAGGCGTGTCATTCATCGCCCATTGGTGGGCATAATAATGGTGTCCGGACTGCGCACAAGATTGTGTAGAGTGGATTCTATTGGCCTATCATCCACCAAGACGCTCATGACTTTGCAAAGTCTTGTGACCGTTGCCAAAGGGAAGGTGGGATTCGGAAGAGGCAAGAGATTCCTATGAATCCATTATGGTAATTAAGTTGTTTAATGTATGGGGCATTGACTTATGGGGTCACTCATGGTCTCTTATGGGATGAAGTATATTCTTATTGTGGTTGATTATGTATCGAAATGGGTGGATTCAATCGCGCACCGCATTCTTGAAAAAGAATATTTTTTCCAAATTTGGCACCCCAAGGGCGATCATCAGTGATGGGGCTTTCCACTTTTGCAATATGTTGTTCAAATCACTGCTTGAGAAATATGGTATCCGCCACAATGTAGACACTCCTTTACCATCAAACTAGTGGACAAGTTAAAGTGTCCAACTAAGAGATAAAGCAAATCTTAGAGAAGATTATGAATGCCAATAGAACGTTTGGTCAAGGAAACTTTGTGATTCTCTATGGGTCTATCGCATTGCACACAATACTCCCATAGGTATGTCTCGATACCAGCTCGTATATGGTAAGTCTTGACATTTGTCGATAGAGCTAGAGCATAATGCTATGTGGGAAATGAAAAAGCTAAACTTAGATTGGGGCGCCACATCAACTCAAAAAGCCGATGACTTGAATTTTCTCAATGAGTTTCGCCTAAAAACCTATGAAAGTGCAGCCTTGTATAAAGAGAAGATGAAGAGGTACCATGATCAAATGATTGAAAAGATAGTTTGTGGTTGGAGATCTTGTGCTTCTATTCAACTCGAGGTTGCGCTAATTTCCGGGAAAGCTTAAGTCCAAATGGATCGGGCCATTTTTACTTAAGCAAGTGTTCTTTCATGGAACGGTGGAGCTCGAAAACAATGAAGGAACAAGGTCAAGGTGAATGGGTAGAGAATCAAGCTTTATATGGGGAATGCAGAACATATGCAAGAAGTGATTGAGTCCTACTACCTAGAAGAAGTCTGAGTAATCAAGAGGCCTACGTTGTACCGCGACGTTAAATCAAGCACTGGTTGGGAGGCAACCCAAGGTGTAAAATCTATTCCAACTATAGGTTTTAGATTTATGTTGAGTTGTTTTTTGTGCTTATTTGATTCTTTGTACCAAAGTAATTAGGTGTTAATTTTTGTTTTAGTGTTGTCTAGATATAACATAGGGTACGTGTCTAGAAAGTGTCCTGAAAATACAAAAAGAATGGCCTAATGGTTGCTACATGTGAAGAAATCTATAGAAAAAGGTCTGGTGTAGAGGTCTGCGGATGTCATCGACGGTCTATAAGTCAGTATACAAACCGTGAATGGTGTCAGTAGATCCCAGGTAAGTTCTAACTCAAATCAAAGTGACAACTCTTAAAAATAAAATAATCTTTTAATCAATACTATCACTTAAATTGGAAAAACCCTTTCTAATTATGCCTCACACGCGAAAAAGAGTGTGACAATCCTCTTATGCCTCATTTTTGTTCATTGCTTAATTAAATCACTACATTTTGTAAATTAATTTGTAATTATCATATTTACACACAAAATGTTTACTAAAATTTGCTTGTATAAAATTTGGTATAAAAAAACTACTTATATTTATTCGTAGATCATATTTTAAATACGATTCATATGCTAATATATATTTATAAATAGCGGGGGATAAAAAGTTTATGCAAATCAATTTTCATACCATATTATATATTAATGAATAACATTTGTGCTAAGAATGATTTGTGGTATACAATAGGACAAGGGTCTATTATATGCTACTTATTCTACAATTTGCAAAAGACTATTTTCTTAATTAACTTCGTGACTACCTCGCTAAATTTGAAGTTGGATTTCATAAATGATGACCAATATATTTTTCTTGAATTAATATGTTATTATTTTTTTCGTTTATGGAATTTCATAATAATATTATTTATTTATTTTATTTTATTTTTGCACATATGTATATAATCAATTTATGTTCGTAAAACAATTATCTATTTACATCTATATTCGTAAAACAATTATCTATTTACATCTATATATATATTTAATTCAATTCGCTTATTTATTATCATCCACGAATAACTCTTTTCAGTCCTTTGTATTAGGTCATATGCTCTTTTTAACACTTAACGACAATAGTCAACAAAGTACCGAAAAAGGGGTGGGAAATAGGAATTCCTTCAAAAAGAAAAGAATTATTTGAACTGATTTAAAACCAAGGCACCGGCGTACATAGTTAACTTCATCTTTAAGAAAAAAACTAAACTTTGTAAAGTTATAAATAATTTAATATAAATTATAAATATTAAAAATTATATCATTTAATATAAAATATAAAATTAATATTTATTAAATATAAAAATATAATTCAAATTAAAATAAATATCATATAAATTCACAAACAAAATGATAAACATTGTGCTTATTGTTTTCCATTTTATGTAACACATTTCCTTTATAATTTATTTAAAAAAGAATGTTATATAATTATAATTAGAAATATTAAACTTTAAAATTCTCATTTTATTCTTAATAAAACAAATTCAACAAGTAATATTTTATAGCACAAGTTTTAAAAATTCTTTTTTTTTAAATACTTCGTATAGTTAGAAGATGCTCATAAAATAAGTCAGAAATATATTTAGGCCAAACAGTTCCTATTTACATGTAACGATGGATCCAATATTTTCATTTAAAAGGTTCGAATTATAAAAATTAAATATATAAAGAGGTCAAATAAAATTTAATATCTACAGAATAAATGTGTTAAAATTATTTAAAATATAAATAAATAATATATCTAACTTTTTCATTAAAAATATTCACCTTAGCTATTGATGACGTGGCTGAACCCTGTATGTGATTTTGTGGCAGTAGAAAACGGCAGCTGAGCAACATATAACTGTTGGCAGCAGCATCAATCAAAATTGAGAATTCAAACCTACTTCTTAAAAGTTAAACATTTGCTAATGTAATTATTGACGTTAAAATAATGATACAATAATTTATAATTACTTTACTACTTAAATAACGATACAATAATTTATAATTACTCTACTTTACTTTATTTTACTTTACTTTAACTTAACTACTATATAGAAGAGGCTAGGTAAGCAGCTGTTCGTTAGCATGCCTACTTCCCTAGCAAGGGGCAAGACAGTAATTTACAAAATATCATGCACAATATCATTGTACTTAACTGCTTTCTTGTTCCACTTTTTTATTTATTGGACATAAAAGCCCATCACATTCCCCTTTTTGATTTACCTCAGCCAAAAAATATGGGCTCCATAACTATCTTTTTAGCACATGTACTCATTTCAACTATTCTCATTTCCTTCTTTTATTTGTTCCTCACAATTTCTCCTTTCATTCTTTTCACTTCGTTTCTTTTGTGTCAATTAGCTTTTTAAAATTTAATTATTTATATTTTATGTCAATTAGCCTAAAATATTTTTAAAATATTAAAAATGATATAAAATTATCTTTCATCCACTTATTAGCTTCAAAATGCCCTTTTCATTCATTTATTGGCTCCAAAATATCCCTTTCATCGATCTTTGAGTTCAAAATTGACCACTTATTTAACGGTTTTAAAATATAATTGTTTAAATATTTTTAAAATACTCGGTGCTCCACTAATGGTTATAATTTAATTTATTAATATGATTTTTAATCTAACTCACTACCCACTTATTACTAACTAAACCCAACCCAATTAATAAACCAATTATAATGTTAAAATTGTCATAAACACTACTAAAACACGACAAAATTATAGATTCCTGAAAATGACATCCAAAATTATTTGAGTCTGAAGCGAAGCACCAATTAAATTTAAGTTGAACCGCTTATTTAGGAGGATTCTTTCAATAGAGTTCTATTTTAAGTTTGAATTCAAAATTTATGATTACTACATCTCGAATAAATTTTTAATATAGTTTTATAAATATTTATGATTTGTTTTAAAACCTTTAATATATTATTTTTTAAAAAAGTAATCTATGAAGTAACATCACATAATTGAGTTGAAAGAATAATTAAGATGAACATAGTTAGACTTTTAAGTTTATCGATAATTTTTAGGGATAACACAAGTACCCCCTCAACCTATGTCCGAAATCTCAATGACACACTTATACTATACTAAGGTCCTATTACCCCCCTGAACTTATTTTATTAATAATTTTCTACCCCTTTTCGGCCTACGTGGCACTATCTTGTGGACCCAACGTTGGTTGACTTTTTTTTCAAGCTAGTGCCACGTAGGCCGAAAAAGGGTAGAAAATTACTTATAAAATAAGTTCAGGAGGATAATAGGACCTTAGTATAGTATAAGTGAGTCTCTGAGATTTTGAGCATAGCTTAAGGGGGTACTTGTGCATTTTCCCTAATTTTTATTTAGACACTTGAATGTATGATAATACTTCTATCGATATTTTTACGTCAAGTTTTTAAAAACACTCATTGCCAGTAGCTTTCCTGTTGTTACATTAGTAATGTGACGGATTTATTAATTTTTGGGTGTTTAATTAGTAATAAGTGGGTAGTGGATTGATTTATAAATAATACCGATAAGTTTAATTATAACAAATAGTTCAGTGCCACATATTTAAAAAATATATAAATAGTTTAAATTTAAAACCGTTAAATAAGTGGTCAATTTTGAACCCAAAGGTGGATGACAAGGTATTTTGGAGCGAATAGGTTGGTGGAAAAGTTATTTTGGAGTCAATAGGTGGATGATGGGTAATTTTGTACCATTTCCAATACTTCAAGGATATTTTAGGCCATTTTCCGTTAATTCTTTTCACTTCATTTCTTTTGTGCCAATTAGATTTTTAAAATTTGTTCATTTATATTTTATTGTTACAAAATATCTTAGTGGTAAAACTTTTACAAAAATAATTCTTTTAAAAAATTAATTAATTGACTCTTAAAATTTTATTATTGTCACATAAATTTGAATAGGTTTAATAATATATATTATTAAAAATTACGTAAAATATATTATAAATCACAATAATTAACATTTGAAAATGTTTTTAATTGACTTTTGAAAAAAAAAGATTAATTGACTGTTGAAATTTAATTATTGTCACATGAATTTGAATAGGTGTGATAATATATATTATTAAAAATTACGTAAGAGATACTATAAGTTACAATAATAATTAACAAAAGATATTTTTAAGTCATATAAGAAATTTTGTTCACTAACTTGAGTAGAAGAAGTAACCTATATTTTTTGAAAATAACATTAAAAGTTCTAGAATTCATAAATTAATAACTTAAAATACTTATGATTATATTAACGTGTGTAGACAATAAAATTTTGTATCAAGAAACATAATAATTAAGAACGAAAAAATATCACAACAATCGTATTTATCATTTTGGCAACTTTCACATATAGCAAACAAAAATTCATATTTGTATGCTATAGCAAACTTTGCATATTGCGCTCCATAGCAAACATAAAAACGTATAATTCGCTATACATATACAAGTGTATAATTCGCTGGCCTAAATTGTATAATTCGCTGGCCTATTTCGCTGGCAATTGTATAATTAGCTTTGCATACAGTTGAATCGAATAAAAATGTAATGTATATTGCATAATTATAAGTGTATAACAAGAAGATATATGTTTTTCCCGCTTTATCACAAATAAGAACACAACATATACACTTCTGTTGTATAAAGCTAGAAAAATTATATTTCACTGCATTGTATAATTCGCAATTGTATAATTCTTTGGCCTTTTTCTCTGCAATATTTAAAGTAAAATGTTTGTAAATTGTATAATTAAGTGTATAACACGAAGATATACACTTTTGCATGTATATATACAATTTTTCTCTCGCTTTATTACAAAACAGAACAGAAATTATACACTTCTGTGTATAAAGCGAGAGAGGCGAGAATGGAGAGTGGCGAGCGAGACTTTTGGAGAGAGACGCCTGCAAATTTTTGCCAACGTTTGCTATGGAGCACAATTAATCAAACCCTAGCTATTCCATTTATTTAGTTATTAGTTTGCTATTATATACAATTTTTCCCTATTAATTTAAATGCGAGTATTACAATCTCTAGGAAGCAGCAGTACGTCAACATGCTTGCTTCCTAGACAAGGGCAAGTTGGTAATTTATTGGATAATTCTGCTTTTACGTTGCTTTGGATGGTATTAATATTTGCTTTGACAATTGTCTACTTGATGATTTTTATTTTAATATCTACGGTGTCTTATAAATTTATACGTGAAAAGAAATATATATTATTTAAAAATTACGTAAGAGGTACTAAAATTATAAATTATAATAATTAGTAATTTAAAATATTTAAATATGTGCCGCATAAATTAGAAATGAAATAATATATATTGTTTCAACAAATGGCGTAAAAAATATTATAAATTACAGCAATTAATAAATTCAAATTTGGTTCTCGAGTTCTATTTGTATCATTTAAAATTAAATAAAAAATAATACTCTATTTGTTTCAATTTATGTGACACATTTTACTTTGAGAGTTTAAGTTTGACCGAGAATTTTCTTATGAAATCTTTAATTTTTTAAATAAATTTCTATATTTATGAACTACTAAAAAAGTAGTATAAGTCACAAACATTGGCAATTTAAATTATTTTAAAAGATTTATGAAAAATTTATGATAAAACAGACTTATCTAAATTTTAAAATTTAAAATATATCACATATAATTGAGATAAGAGAGTATATATTGGGGCCGTGCTGGCACGAATCCCGTATCTAGTAGTATCATAAAAGACACAAACTTATCACATATTTTCAAATCACAAGTTGTTTTCAAACTAGGATAGAGTATTATTTTTGACTCTTTTTACATATTAATTTGGACAAATTACTTTCTTAATCATATATAATTACTATATATACTAATTTTATTCTACTTTCAAATAATTACTTGTATATCCATTTTAAATATTTTATATCATATATTATTAAAGATACAAACAAATACCTACCTCTCTTAAAGTTTAGAATTAATTAATTAATGTGATTTTAACATTATCACATATTTTCAAATCACAAGTTCTTTTCAAACTAGGATAGAGTTATTATTTTTGACTCTTTTTACATATTAATTTGGACAAATTACTTTCTTAAACATATATCATTACCATATATACAAATTTTATTCTACCTTCAAATAATTACATGTATATCTATTTTTGATATTTTAATCATACAATCAAATACCTACCTCTCTTAAAATTAATTTTAATTAATTATTTTCATTTTAATTTTAAGATTATTATTTTAACTAAAATTAAATATCTTTCTTTCACGGAGAATGTGTTAGGATAAAATTCTAAGCGCTTGTTTGATAGGCGGTATTAGATAAAACAATCATGGATTAAAATTTAATTCAACTAATACATTACTTGGTTGCTTCAATTGATTTATCCATGAATTGCTTATCCATCATATATGGTCTTATTTTATCCCCTAGAAAATGGAGGGATAACTAACCAAGGTTTGTTAAATCTTGGATAAGACCCCTAAATGACTAAAGTAACCCCTTATTCCTTTTTCTAAATTTCTTTTGTATATAGTTTCCTTTTTATTTATATTGAAATGGTGATAAATATTTTTTACTTGTCCAAATTCAGTTAGTGTAATTTAATGATTTCACTAATATTTTTTTCTCTCTTTTTCAAATTCAAGATAGTTTGTTAATTATCCAATTGAACTATTTTATTTTTAAATTCTTTTTAAAAAAATAAGCTTTAGCTATTGAACAATTTAAGTAGTCTTAAATCCATGTTAAGTTTATTGACCAACAAAAAATTAGAAATACATTGTGCCATTAATGAATTTCTTAGTGGTACATCACATCTTAAAATTAATAACAATTTTATGTATATATGAATTTCATTTAACTAATCAAACAGAATAGAAAATTCTTTTAAAAAATTTGTCTGATTCGATGGTTATCTATCTTGACCCAATTACATGAAATAAACACTCATAATAACACAAGCGTATAATAGGAAATTTTCTTTTGTAGAGATTTAAATCAAACACAAAATTAAGTAGGATATAATAAATCAAACACTTGACAAAAAATAATCTCTGCATTACTAATTCATGAATTATCAATGTTTGTACCAAACGATCCTTAAGTCTTTCTCTTTCTCCTCATTTGATCAGTAGTTAGTGAGAAACACTCCATTAAATGGATGTGTTGTCGCTTGTCACAACACACATCAAACTCTTAGCTTTTGATTTTCTCACTCTAAAACAAATCCTCCACGTACCTTTCATTTTCTCTTTTAAGGGAAAACGCCTCTCGCGCGCATAGACAACGGGTGTCGTTATAAGCGAAGACTTCAAGCTAGTAGATTAATCAAGTTTGACATTAACGATGGTGTCAATTACATACTCAACTAGGAAATTTCGGATCACTTCCGTTGGATCTAGGCGCTATTAGTATATCTTATTAAGTGCGTATATATCTAATAAATAAATTGAAAATTTACAAATTAGAAGCGATTTATGCATGTATTTTACGCAATTTATTATGTCATGTACCCGAGTTGTTGTTACATATATAAATAGATACATTAAAATAAAATATTAAAAAAGCAATTAATTATTTCAATGTTCCCCATTTAAGACATAATTTATTTGAATTTATAATATTTGCGTTGCGTTTGGTTATATTTTTTTTTATACAATATAGAATAATATTCATATTAGAATATACTATTTTTGTAAAAGTAAATCAGAAAATAAATTATAAATTGTTTTTCAGAATTTGAGATATAACTTCAAATTTAAATTTAAATTTTCATAATCAAGCATTAATTGTCAAATTTGATCAAGCATTAATCTTCAAATAAATTAAATTTTAATTTCAAAACATGTGAATCCTACTTCTATAGCCAAAAGGAAACTTATGACACTATACTCAAATATTATTCTTATTTTTTCCCCAAATCAATAGTTATACATATTATATATATACGCGTGCTACCGCTTTATCCGACGTGTGTTTGTCCAAATATAAATGTGACAAAGCAACACGTGTTATATATTTATCTTTTTAGACTATTTTCTAAATGTCGTGGGTAAACTAGACATATATTTGTATTTACTTGAATTCATTGACAAGGTCTTCACATGTTTGATCAGTTCTAAAGTTCATCATTTTGTGTACAAACCATAGGCAATGCCATGTCCTATCACATGGCTTAACATCTTTCATTGGCCAATCTTCTTACTACCTCGTGCTATTGCAGTTGAAGGCACACAAAGTTACACAATCTTAAGTCTTGGGAAATAGGAATGGATATCTTAAATTCTTGGCTGAGATTTGTTTGAAGTTAGATATTATCACGTGAAATTTAGTCATCTTGTATTCACTTGAATCTAAAACTAACATTTGATTAGCCCCTAGTTTCTCTTGTTTTATGTGAACTATTATTTTAAGTTCTATTTTCGTAAGCACGTCGTATATATCTTATTTTTATTCAGTATTTAATATTTATTATTAAAGTCCGACTATTTATCATTAGAGCTCTGCTCGAGAGAAAGCATTCTATATTTAGGTTTATTCTTTTTTTCATAATTTGTATTCATAATCTTTAATTAAGAAAGAAATAATATCATATATCGAATCAGATATTTGATGGTAATTAGATTTTTTTACAAGCTGACAAAGTTAATTTTATTTTAAAGTGTATAAGATTTAGTATACACGTATTCGGGGGGCGAAGGCACTTCTATGTCAGGGTGTTTGAAATCGTGCACGTAGTCATGTTGTTAATAGTACGTAGAATCTAATACGAACATTTGATTGCCCGGTTTTCTGCGAGTATTATTGGCCACAAATTGCCTTTAAAATAACGTCAGCAATGCGGTCATGCATATGAGTATACGTAATAATTAAGAATACAAGTACGTGGAGCCGTTTTTAGACACGCCAATAAAGATATTTTTTGTCTCCTTATTTTGAGAGTTAACTATTCTAAATTTAAGTATTAATTTAAATGTTGCTAAGTTTTTTGGAAAAATTGTTTTAAAAGTTTTTTTTATTGAACTTTTGAGATCAATCGTACGCAGTCAGTCACCTAAAATGCAACGGCAGGACTAGTAATCTACTTTCTTTTTTTCATATTAAGTAAATTTATGAGATGACATACACTTATTAGTGGTGATTTCTAAATTTTAAAATATATTGCTCTTTTCATTGTCATTTCTTAATACGAGCTCTCAATCAATTTTGTTATGTGATTCACAATTAAATCTATTTATTTATTAAATTTTCTAATATAAATAGAGAATTTATGGAAAAAGGCAATGAGTTTGTTCGAACTTCATATAGCTCTGCCTTTAACACTTATTAAGAAAAATATTTAAGAACATGATTGAGATCATAATTTTCACTATTCCTTTTGTGAAATCATAAAATAATTTTGCAAGTAGTGTAGTTCATCTCCTAGAAAATATAAATCTTCAATAAAGAAAATGACAAATATAAAAAAAAATTCATATACCCATCTTGGAAAATAAACAATTAAATTATTTTGAATAATGAAAAAACTGTTGTAAAACTAAAGAACAAAAGAACAATATAAATATGAAGACAAGAAGAATACAAGACAAGATGGACAATATAAGATCACTTTCTTTTTTTCAAGTATTCACCAACTCTTCAAAGTGTATCCAATAGTAATCCTTGTGTCTCTATTTGTAGTGTAACATAGATGCATATCAAAAGGTTAGTTATAAACATGACATCAAGCATGAATATAAAGAAGGAGGTTATGGAGGTGAAATGTTACAAAAATAATTATCATAAACGTGGAGGTTATCTTCATAATGGAGGGAAGTAATGTAATAACTTTTTGGTGTAGTGAATTATCTTCATAATGGAGGGAAGTAAAGTAGTAACCGTTTTGCGTAGTGGACATCAATAATTTATTATTTTACAACACTCCCACTAATATGCCTCGTTAAACCTTACTATGAAAAAACCCCATGGGAAAAAATCTTAGTGAAGGAAAAAAAGTACACATATCTTTTAATACGCTTTGAATGTTGCCTTGTTAAAAACCTTCCCAGGAAAATCCAATTGGGACAAAACCATGGTTAAAGAAAAGAGTACAATACATATTTTTCTTCCCTTGATAATAACTTTACTCGATATCTCAAAAACAGTTCATTCTAGTCTTGCATCACAACTTCCCAAATATTGATGTTGGCAATTTTTAGTGAATAAGTTTACAAGATTATTACTTGAACGAGTCTTTGAACGACGATCTCACCATTTTGTTGAAGATTATGTGTGAAAAAATACTTTTGGTGAAATATGATTTGTCCGATCTCATTTTATTGTATCCTCCCTTCAATATTATTTTTGTATATAGTGGCTGGAATATCCTTTGCAAAAGGAAAATCACATATTTGAAGAAGTGGTTACCAATGTTTGATTCTTTGAATGCCAAGACATTGTTTTACCTTCATATGCAAATAAATAGTCCATTTGTGATCAAACTTTATGCGGGGATCAAACAAATATTTTTTATCTACATAATCAAATCATTTCTGACTCAGATATTGATCGTTTCAATTTATTGAAGCTCATCTTTTCTTTTCAAAGAAGATCTCACATCCTCTATGCGTTGAGTCACTTGCTTTGTTAGTTTCCTGTCATAACTTAAATGATACTATGACAATCTTTTCACGTAACTCTCGTTATGTATATCAAATAATCTTCTAGCATTTGCATAACCAACAATATGTAATTGCACTAATTGCACTAATACATGACATTTTATATCATTTTCATGATATCAAAAAGATTTTTTTTGTCAAGCGTCTCAAAATCACTGGGTACTCAATGAAAATGCTTTAACACCTTTTATATCCTTTAAAGATTTTCATTTAATCTTCACCGTCAAGTTAGACATAATAGTCAATCATTATGCATATTCAAGTATTTCATCTATTGCCAGACTGAAACAAGTTTTATTGCATCCACTACTACAGAATATATCTCTATTTAATAATGTCAAGATTTTTACGAAAAACCCTTTATTCCCTGAGGCACAAATCGTACTTTATACATTAAAGTTATACTTTCGCACAATTATTAATTTGTACCCCACTGATATATATATTTTGATCTATGAACTATAAGTTCAAAAACATCACTTTTCTAAGTGAAACAAAATATACTTGAATAGTGCATATTATTTGGCTAATCATTTATCTGTCCACACTATATGACAAATTTAAATTTAAGATCCTCGTAACCATTTACAACATTCACTGCTACTTCATATCAAATAAATCATCGATGGTCATGTTGATATCGATTCCAATATGATATAACTTATCGAGATCTCTTCATTTTTCATCGTTTTCAGGTACTTGAATCTTTGCCAAGATTTTATGAAGTGTTATGTCATAGTTTGCTCCTCTTCTTCCTTAAGAAGTTTTACATTTGGAATCATTTAGTCTATCACACCTCTGGCGTAATGATATGCTCAAACAATACTTCCCTATAGAAGTATAAGCGGTCTTGTCAAGTAAAGAACCCAAATGTTAGGTTGGGGTTGATCCCACGAGAAAAATAGTTTAGACTCAACTTTAATATACGATTACTTTTATTTAGTCAAGTCCTTTCTGGAAATAAACAATTAAAGGGGGAATTTTGTGTAACAAATGTAATTAATTAAGTCTAAGTAAACAAGTAGCTAGTTCAAATATTTGATGTTTATCAAGTGATGAGAGAAACTAGGGAGTGAGTGTTCCCCATAGGTTCATGACGCAGTAACCCTAGCTACAACAACTCTTTCCTAGTATCTTACATGCAAAGTGGTAAGTTATGTATCCCTAATTCCTTGGTCTGGCTACTAATGAATTTCACTCCGCACATTGGTCTGGCTACGTGTGTGTACTTTACTAAATCTTACCTTTTACCTCATATAAAGCATCATAATCGATGTATGACTTAGTTATTACTTCGCACCAATCGACACTCGCCTATTAGATAGTTTATACTAAATTTACGTTGATAATTCTTTTCTTATTATCTACCTTGTTGGTCCGGCAAATAGCAACAAGGCGAGTTCTAACGTTGGCCACCGTTAAAAGAATTCTAAACGAAAGAATTATCAATACATGCAAGACACTATTGTAGTATTGCTATTTTTGCTAGTTCTACTTTGTTAGTTACCCATGGTTCCCACAACCCTAGTTGTGGATTTAGTTACCTATGTTAAGAATTACACAATTCATATTGATTAGATAAGAATTGATGTACCCAGTTGAACAAGTTTGAAGAAAATCTAGAAAATCAATTGTAAGAATCGATTTCGGAAAAGTGAAGTATTTTTCCAAAACCCAAATTTCAACAACCAACAATACAAATCTAAAAATTAACAAAGAGTCTAACCCCAAAAATGAGGTTTTTAGTCCTATTTATCATAAAAAGAGTCCTAAAAAAAAGGGAAACCTAAATAAGGAAAACGTCTGTCCACGCGTCTCGAGTCGACGACCTCACCGACGGACCGTCGACGCCTCTGTCGATCCATACTTCAACTCGTTTTTAGATGCTATCTTCTCCATCATTCTGTTAACATCGACGGACCCAAACGACGGCCCGTCAATGGACCTACGGTCCATCGATGCCCTTCGTTGCTCTATACTTAGAATCTTTTCAAAATCACGTACTGGGGCTACATTCTGTTCACACCAACAGTTTGCCAGGATGGTCCATCAATGAGACGATGGACCGTCATCCCTTCCGTAGCCCCACACTTAGTCAGAATTCCCGTATCTTTCCTTAGCAGCATAAATCTTCAAATGACGGTTGCCACCTACAGACCATCGATGAGTCGACGGATCGTCGATGGCTTCGTAGGTCATCACTTCTGCAAATTTCAGTATAGTCTTCGACCTTTTTGTTCTGGACAATTTTCCTGCAAACATAGAGAAAAGTACATTAAAACTATTTCAAAGAGGCCTTAGATACAAACTAAACTTAAGGAAAAAGCATCGAAGGTACCATGAAACCACGGTACATCAACACCCTTAACTTAGATATGTTGTTTGTCCTCAAGCGACGCACTATGACTCACCACAAAAACCTTTGTACAAAGTATCCTTATTTTATCTTTCGCAATCATTTGGCTATCAATCCCGATTATTTTCTTTATGTTTATGCATGATATCACTATTAGGTTTGCTTATGTGGATCAGACCATGACACAGACTCACCATGCACCAACACCTCTCCTCTTTTATCTCTCACCAAGGTGCAACCTTTCCAGTATTGCAACTAGTGTCCTTTCTTTAAACACAATATCCTCCTTTTTCACATAGTAATTTCAGTTTGAGTATAATGATTATTTTTTCAACACTCACTCTCAGAATAACTTCTCACCTTATTGGTACTTTGTCCCCATAGGCTTGCCCTTATTTTCACTGCTTTATGTTCACCATATTAGACTCTCAGGATCATGTTAGGACTTTCTTAGCTTGTAACGTAGACTCAGGGTCAGGTAGGGTATATTTGGATTCATTTTAATGACTTGTTGCCCTCCTTTATATAACGGCTAAGCATCCTACCTTTTCGTCGTTTATTCCACCCTATTCTTAATTTTCTTATATTCTTTTGCCTTGCTTTTCTCCTTTTGTGTAAATGACTCTTCTTTTATTTTTTTTTTCAAATTTTTCACTTGATTTCAACTTTTCTTGAGTTACTTTTCTTTTCTTCTTTCTCTCTCCTTATCCATTCAACCCCACCTTTCGGAGAATTCCTCATAATAGCCATCCTCAACTCATGGCTTTGCAATGAGTCAAGGTACACAATACCCAAGGTTGGGTCAAGGCCAAGACGAGTTTATTTTCTGCATTAGCCACCCTTAACTTATGCTTTTGTCATAAGCTGAGGTGCACATGCCCAAGGAGGGACCAGGGCCAACACATTGTTCCCAGAAAAGATAAATTTGGGTCGAAAAGAAAGGTCCATTTTAAGCTCAAATCATTTGGATCAAGAAGGGATTAATTTCATTTGGTTTTATTTTGTCTAGGCTAAAGATTTTATATCTTTGAACAAGGGCCTATGATCTTTTCCTAATTGTCTATCACAGATTATATTTAGCAGGACTAACCGGGCAAGTTCTAGCTCGGTACCAACGTTGGAATATTCAACTTTCCTCACACTCACTTAACACCTCATTACCTTACCATATTATCAGACACTTAGTTCGAGCTTAGATTGAGGGTCATGCAGTGGTGTATTTCTATGTCATGCTTAGAGCCACACATTAATCATTCACTATTGCCTAATCATGTAAGCATTTTCTTTAAATCAGGATATTATTTTATTTAGCCATCATGCTTCAGATGTCATATCTATACTATGTATAAGAGATACTAATGTGCCGGTTCAACATTAAAATAGCCAGTCTCTTGAAAAAAAACACAAGCAAGAAAACCATAAGAGAGGATCGTGAGTTGGGCTATTCAGAATTCACCCTAGCACTCTCTTTCCATTTACCCCACCCCAACAAAAGAGCATGCAATTGTCCCCAATGCATAAAAATATAAAATAGGGTGGTAGGTGAAGCAAACCTGAGGCGCATAGCACCGATGATCAACAAGCTGGAGGGTCCGGTTTCCCGAAACCCGCTCCCTCTGTAGTAGGGACACCATCAGTAGTGTCCGCAACAATAACAACACCCTCAATAGTGCTCATCTCAACATCAACATTCTTGGAGCTAGACGCCCCAACAACCATCTCTTGAGCCCTCATCTTCCAGGACTCTTCATCAATCAGCGAGGCTCTCCTCACAGCCTCCAACTCTAGATGCTCTCTCTTCCTAGCTCGAGTCTCATCATCCTCTCTAGATCGGTGCCTCTTGGTATGCTCACGTGGCTGAGGTGATGGCACAACAGTGGTGGAGAACTGTGCAACCATTACTATATCCTCACCAGGCTCCACAGATGGGGCCTCAGACTCGGGCACCCGAGCCTCCAGTATGGCATTCATATTTGCTCTCAGAATTGCCACAACAACTTGGAGAGTCGACAAATCTATAGTAGGGGATGGACGGGCGAGAACCCTCAAATCAAATGCGTCAAGGTGCTGGTGGACCTCCATAATCTGCCTCTCAGTCCGCTGGACCATCTTCTTCTCGATGCGATCCGCTGCTTCAACAATAGACTTCTGCATCCAAGGCTGGATATGGTGCACAAGTGTGTTCATTTGGTCCCCTAACTTCTGGACCCCTAGAAAGCGGGACTAGTGCTGCAGATGGAGTAGAGCGGGAGGAGCTCGGAACGGTGCTTGTACCCTGGATAGACTCAATCAGGGTGGTGTCGGTAGGCTCTGATGTAGCCTGATCAGCCCCTTGGTCTTGCTCTACCGTGGATGCCATGGTCTCATCAAGCGGCTGTACCTTTGGTCGGGGCCCTCTGTTGGGAGCCAGCTCATTGGCGTCATCTTGAATGAGTTATACGCTCAAGCTTACTTCTCAAATAAGAAGTAAAGCGGTCGTGCCTCATCCTGGATGAGTGAAACGCTCAAACTTACTTCTTAAATAAGAAGTAAAGCGGTCGTATCAAGTAAAGAACCCAACTAATGAGGTTGAGGTTGATCCCACGAGGAAAAATAGTTCAGACTTAACTTTATTCTATTATTACAATTATTTAGTCAACTATTTCCTTAGAAAATTAAATACATAAAAGGGGGGTTTTCTATTTCTAAATAAATGAAAATAACTAGAGAAATTAAATGAGACAACTAACAGCTTCGAATGTTGGAGTTTAATCAATTAATCAAAGTAACTAGGTTTATATGTTCCCCACAGGTTCATAACTTGATAATTCTAACTATAACAATTCTTTCCTAGTATCTTGCATGCAAAGTGATAAGTTATGTATTTCTAAATCCTTGGTCCGGCATCTAGAAAATTTCACTCCGCACCTTGGTCCGGCTACGTGTGTTTCTATACTAACCCTTATCTTTACCTCATATTAAGCATCGTATTCGATATTTGACTAAGTTATTACCTCGTACCAGCCGACATTAGCCTATTAAATAGTGTACACTAAATCTATGTTAATAATTCTTTTCCTATTATCTACCTCGTTGGTACGGAAAGTAGCATTAAGGCGAGTTCTAATGTTGGCCATCCATTAAAAAGACTTCTAAACGAAAGAATTATCAATACATGCAAGGCACTATTCTAAAATTTTTATTTTAGTTAGATTTTACCTCATTATTCACTCATGGTTCCCACAACCCTTGTTATGGAGTTTAGTTACCCATGGTCATAATCACACTATTCATATACTTAATATGAGAATTCATGCACTTACTTTAATGAGAAAGAATAAAATCTAGAAATTAACTTGATTAATCAACAAAAGCACCAACAATAAATTCCAGAAAAAGTGATTAATCCTTCAATACTTGAACAACAGAACTCAAAATTATCAAAAAGTCTAACTATCTAACAAAAAGTCTAACCCCAAAATCGAGGTTTTTTGAACTATTTATGATAAAAACAAAAACCTAATAAAAGAAGGATTCTAATTACTGAAAATCTATCAAAACAGGTCTGAGTCGACGGACCTCGTGATGGACCATTGTGGTCATGACGGGCCGTCATGGCCTCCGTCATCCCATACTTCACAAATTCTTCTTCTGCTTTCTTTATTACCCTCAACGAACAACTATGACGGACCGTTCCAAGCACGACGTTCCGTCGAGGGTCTCCGTTCCATAATAATTTAACTTAGAATTTGGGTATTGGTACTACTCTCTGATCATTATGACGAACCAACAGGACGGACCGTCGTGACTATGAAGGTCCGTCATGGACTTTTGTAATCGCACACTATATCAGACTTCCCCATCTTCCTTTAGCATCTTCTCTCCTCACTACGATTCCACCTACGGACCGTCACAGACTCGACGGACCGTCATAAGCTCCGTAGGTGGTCTCTTATGCATTTCCCGCTCAAAAACTTTCGCGTTCATTTTTGGACAGATTTCCTGCAAATAAGGAGAAACTTACATAAAAATCAATACAAAAAGTCTTTTGGACACACACTAAACTTAAGGAAAAAACATTAAAAATACTGTGAAACCACGGTACATTAATGAGACCGATATCCACTATGCTAGTCGAGGTCTTGAGCACATCAATGTGCCACACGGGCACTCCAGCAGACCTGAAGAACTCGAAAATCATGCAAGGGAAAGTGTTAGTAGGGGTGGCCTTGAAGGTCCTCTCATGAATGACCGCCTGCAACAGCCACACAAAATCCACCTCAAACCCAGCAACCGTGGCAGCTATCAGCACTGATCTATCCCATGTAACAATATTATCAGCATCAGTGGGGGAGAGGCAATGACGAACCAATAGCCACAAGAATTTGGCCGTGAATGTGAGGCTGGACTTCTATATTCCTTATTTGGACTCCAGCACCCAATCAACACCCTCTCCATCCATGGAGATGTTCTGGGCTATCCACCTCTTGGTGGTCACTCGCACCACACTTTCACACTGGAAAGGGCCGTCCTTTATCAGATTTCACTGATAGTCAAACTCGGGAGTGAGGGGGGCCCTAGTGGCATCAGTGTCAGCACCATATAAAAACTTGCAAATGGTGGGCAAGGATATATCCACCCTCTTGCCGCAGACACGGACATCCGCAAGTGGTGCTTGTTTGGCGGGGTTAGACCGGCTGTCCAAATGAGCCTTGAGAATCACCACATAAGATGCGTATAACTCTCGCACTACCTCCTCGCTGTAACGGCCCAAGCTCCTAGCCATCCACTCTAGACGATGGTGGGTAAAGAGGTCATGTATAGTTGGCATCATGGGAAGACTCTCGGTACAAACTAGACACTCAATTGTCATAGTCCGAGTCATTCCTCCATTGTCGTTGAGTAGTTTGGCATCCCTGTATATCTGGCATTGGCCCTCGACACACCACTGGTTTGGCTAATCAGCAACAAGTGCGGGGACATAGGTCAAGGGTGCTGGAGTAGAATCTGCACTGTTAGCCTCTTCAGACGTGGCAGAGTGGACCGATGTAGGTGGAGCAGTGGCACCATGGAAAGATTACGCTTCCTCAAACCCGGAAGCCTTCTTGGAGCCAGACGCTCACTCAGAATCTGCAGTAGACCCAGACGGTGTGCCTATCAGTATGCGATCCTCATTAGACTGGGAGGCAATGACTACGTCGGACGCCACCTTCTTGGGCGTTCCTTGGTGGTCCTAGCAGCACGTGTAGGTGTACGGGGTGCCTGGTGGCACGTATTTTGGGCCATGATCATCGTTTGAGCCTATCACCATCCGGCGTGGGCAATGAACTTGGAACGTCCTCTAGAGTAGACTAAGTCTGTATTAGGGGCTATTGGTACCTGCAAAAGATAGTTATTATGTTCAGTGTGAATAGATGATACACCCAAGAGAAGCAAGACCAAACTTGGAAACACAAAACACAATCCAGTACAAAACTGACCGACGAGCACAACAGATGGTCCGTCGATGGAACGATGGTCCATTGGTGGGGTCTGTCGGTGAAAACTTAAGCAAAAATTTTGAAAGCTGCAAGATTAAAGGTTCTATTAGAGACGACGAACCTGCAGGACAGTCTGTTGTTTAGACGATGGACCATCGACCACCCCCGTGGGTAGACACTTACACTAAAATATAAGAACCCTCAGCAAATAGATTTCTGTTACAAATGATGGACCTGCAGCACGGTCTGTCATTCAGACGACGGACCGTCGACAACCCCCATGGGTAGACAGTTAGACTAAAATCTAGGAACCCTTAACAAACAGGGTTTTGTTAAAGACGAGGATGTACAGGATGGATCATCGATCAGTCGACGGATCATCGACCCATCCGTCGTTCCAAAGTTGCTCAAATTTGGAGAGTGTCCATCGATGGACACCATCGATGGTCCATCAATTTACCGACGATCCATCGATCAGGGTCTCGTACTATAGGTTAGAGAAATCCATTATTGGACCACCCAAAGAGCAATTTGCAATAAACAAGACATAACAATTTTATATAGCATGTAACACACTATTTCGTCAATCCTAATGCTTTGATTAGTGCAATTTTACTCTTAGATTCTCAAATACTCAACAACCCCTAAGTCGGAAAACTACTCAACTACTAGCACAATACATTGAGACAAAAACACTCCCGACCCAGTTACTTTCCATCATTCTAGGGGACTAAGGACCCCCATTTTATAATTTAAACATCCAATTTCGTCCCCAAGTCAAGACCCACATATCAACATTATGAGTTCCAAATAAAGAACATAAAATTGAAAAAAGATGAGAGAGAGACATAACCCTGTACGGTAGTGGGGAGACTATGTGGGTGAATTCTTGCAAGTAAGAAACACCCAAAGAGCAACCGCAAACACCGATCGGAAAGAGGACATAAAAAGATGGGGGTTTGGGAGAGAAAAGCTTTAGTAATTTATGGAAATTTGGGGAAGAGGGGAGATCAGAATGATTTATGTGGGAGTAAATGAGTGAGTGACTGGGGAGGTTTGAAGGTATATGAGGAGGGAAACGGTTGGGAAAGGGATTTGAAAGGGTGGGAGTAACTGAAAAGTTTGAAAATTAATTTATAGCCGATTGGGTCGAGTCGGGTTAGTGGGCCGGAGGAACCAATGATTGCCCATTGATGGACTTTAAGTCAGTTGACGTCTGTTGACTACTCCATCGAATGTGCCCTAACTTAGAACAATTAAAGAAACAAACTTGGGATCTACGGACCTTACCGACGGTCCGTCGATTTGTCCGTCAATCAGTGCACTGATATACCGTGGTTTCACGGTATTATTAATAATTTTTACTTAAGTTTAGTGTGTACAAAAGCCTTTTTGTGCTAATTTTTATGTAAGTTTCTCTTTATTTGCAAGAAATCTGTCTAAAAGAGGAATACAGAGATTTTTGAGTGAGAAATACAGAAAAGTACCACCTACGGAGCTTGTGACGGTTCGTCATGCCCGTGACGGTCCGTAGGTGGCATCGTAGTGTAGCTGCTGAAGGAAGATGGGGAAGTTTGACCAAGTGTGGGGTTACGGAGTGTGTGACGGACTATCGTATCCATGACGGTCCGTCTTGCTGGTTCGTCAAGAAGTTCAGAGAAGTAGTCCCAGTACCCAAATTCCAAGAGTTTAAGTGTTTTGGAACGGAGACCCTCGGCGGACCGTTGTGCCTATGACGATCCGTCATATTTGTCGTCGAGGGTAATGGAGAGAGCCGCAGAAGAAATTGCACAAGTATGGGACGACGGAGTCCATTACGGTCCATCGTGACCACGATAATCCGTCGCGAGATCCGTCGACTCAGCCGCGTTTTGACAGATTTCCAGCTAATAGAGTTCTTATTTAATTAGGTTTTTATTTTGTTATAAATAGTTCGAAAAACCTCGTTTTTGAGGTTAGACCCTTGATCATTGATAGACTCTTGATCATTTTTAGACTCTTGATTATTTTTTAGACCTTTTGTGAGATTCTTGATTATTTTGAGATTCTTGGTGATTTTTGTTGATTAATTAAGCGAACTTTCGGATTTTACTCTTTCTCATTGAAGTAAGTAAATGAATTCTCATACCATATATTTGAATATTGTGATTATGACTATGGGTAACAAAACTCCATAACTAGGATTGTGGGAACCATAGGCAACTAATGAGGTAAAACCTAACTAAAATAACAATTCTAGAATAGTGTCTTGCATGTACTGATAATTTTTTCGCTTAGAAGTCTTTTTAATAGGTGGCCAATGTTAGAACTCGCCTTAATGCTACTTGCCGGATCAAGGTTGTAGATAATAGGAAACGAATTATCAACAAACATTTAGTGTATACTAACTAATATGCTAGTATTGATTGGTACGAGGTAATAACTTAGTCAAATATCGAATACGATGCTTAATATGAGGTAAAGATAAGGGTTAGTATAGAAACACACGTAGCCGGACCAAGGTGCGGAGTGAAATTTTCTAGATGCCGGACCAAGGATTTAGAAATACATAACTTATCACTTTGCATGCAAGATAGTAGGAAAGAATTGTTATAGTTAGAATTATCAAGTTATGAACCTGTGGGGAACATGTAAACCCTAGTTACTTTGATTAATTGATTAAACTCCATTATTCGAAGCTGTTAGTTGTCTCCTTTAATTTCGCTAGTTATTTTTATTTATTTAGAAATAGAAAACCCCCTTTTAATCATTTTTTCTTTCCAAGGAAGTAATTGACTGAACGATAATAATAATAGATTGAAGTTAAGTCTAAACTATTTTCCTCGTGGGAACGATCTCAACCTCATTAGTTGGGTTATTTACTTGACACGACTGCTTTACTTCTTATTTGAGAAGTAAGTTTGAGCGTATCAAATTTTGGTGACGCTGCCGGGGAAAGTAGATTTTAGATTAACTTAAACTTATTATTATAATTTAGTTGATATTTTATTGATTTTATTTTGTTTTATTGTTTTTGATTCTTGCAGAACCACCCTCCTTGTATGCGAAATACACAGAGAGGAAGAGAACCCTTGTTTCCCTACGATCAGGAATTACACTACGCAACATGAATCGAAACTTGGGAATTGATGATGATGATCCAAACTAGAACATCCCAGCTCCGGTTGATGTTCATGGTTAGTTGTTACCCGATGCTCTGGGTGAACACCAACAGAGGGGACAAAATCGCGCTCCACGGGCCCCAAGCATACTACAGAGGCTATGACAACATAGCAGACTCCAATGGGCAACTTGTCTTGCCTCCTCTACCACTAGGCCACACCTTTGTGGTAACTAGTAGTCTGATGCAAATGCTCACTGCCAGAGGTTTGTTTTCAGGGTTACCTTCTGTGGATCCACATGCCCATATAGCTAAGATAAGGGCAGTGTGTAAAAGCTGTGTAGGGAGGCCTGACTTGGACTTGGATGTAATAGGGCTTAGAGTATTTCCTCTCTCACTGATGGGAGAGGCTGCTATATGGTTCACTGAGCTCCCTTACAACTTAATTTTCACTTGGAACCTAAGGGATGTTTTCTTAGCACGCTACTATCCGGTCTCCAAGAAAGTAAACCACAAAGACAGAGTGAACAACTTTGTGGCACTACCAGGAGAGTCAGTTAGTAGTTTTTGGGATAGATTCACCTCGTTCTTGAGAAGTGTTCCAAATCACCGTATAGATGATGAGTCACTGAAGGAATACTTCTATCGGGGACATGATGATAATAATAAAGCGGTGTTGGACATTATAGCAGGTGAATCTTATGGGGAGTGTCCTTATGCTGAGATTGCTAAAAAATTAGAGAAAATCTCCCGGAATAATAAAGCTTGGAGTACTAGGAAGTCAGATACCGGGAGAAATACATTCGAAGTGCAGTCCACTCACAACCCAGCCACAAATGAGATTCGTGAAGAAATGGCTCAGATGAGAACTGAGCTTGGGTTGGTACTAAAATATATCACTAGGGGGTGCAGAAAAGATAAATGCAGTTTACTACTTGTCTAAACCACCACCACCTAATGATGAATGCTATTATGCGGAGGATTCCTATGCAGTAAATGAGCAAACAGGGGGTTTCCAATCGAGTGCCCAAGGCTCAAATCAGGATAATTGGCGCTAAGGTCAAGGGAACCAAGGTCGGATCTATGGTAACTATAACTGTGAGGGTCATTATGTCCGAGATGGAAACTACAACCACGATAAAAACTTCAACAGGGGTAACTACGGTAACAGAAATGATAGGAATGAACCCTATGTTCCTCCTCAAAATCGTGAAGTTACTCCTAGGGATGGTGAGATAGTATGGCGCGAGTTGACGATATGTTGCACAAAATGATAAGGAGGTTCGATGCTAGTGATGAGCATATTAAAGAGTTAAGGTGTGATTTAGGAGGTATCGGGCAAAAAGTCGATACACATGCAATATCGATTAAGCAGATCGAGTTGCAAATGACCCAATTATCTGTGACTGTGAACACAGGCAACCGGGCACTCTTCGTAGCAACACTGTCCAAAATCTAAAAAATGATGCACACTGTTTGGCAATCACTACACGGAGTGGTAAACAAACCATTGACCCACCTATGCCGTCTAATGAGGAAAAGGTGAGAAAGGATGATGATAAGGTGGTAAAGGGTAGTGGTGAAGCAGAAGAGAGCACTGGAAAAGAGGAAGAAGTCCCTATGAAGGTAATTCGCATTCCTAGACAACCACCACTCTTCCCTCAGAGATTAGTGAAAAAGACTGAGAATGGTTAATATCGACGTTTTATAGCAATGCTGAAGCAACTTTCTATCAATGTCCCTTTGGTAGAAGCTCTAGAACAAATGCCAGGTTATGCCAAGTTTATGAAAGATCTGGTTACAAAGAAAAGATCGGTCACTTTCGAGGATGATGATAGAATGCATCATTGTATTGCTATTGCTACAAGATCTCTCGTACAAAAGAAAGAAGATCTGGGTGCGTTCACTATTCCTTGTACAGTCGGGTCATTACATTTTGCGAAAGCATTATGTGATCTTGGGCAAGCATAAATCTCATGCCCCTCTCGATTTACAAGTAGTTGGGTTTGGGTGACCCAAAACCCACTGCAATGCGGCTACTGATGGCTGATCGAACAGTGAAAAGGCCTATAAGGATACTCCACGATGTGCTAGTAAAAGTGGAGTCATTCATATTTCCGACAGATTTTGTTATTCTTGATTGTGAAGTCAATTTTGAAGTGCCTATTATTCATGGGAGGCCATTTCTTGCTATAGGTAGAGCCTTAGTTGATATGGAAAAAGGGGCAGATGAAATTTCGGTTGAACAATGAAGAAGCGACCTTCAACATTTGTAGGTCTCTGAGGTAGAGTTCTGAGCTCCAATCAGTATCCGCCATATCCCACAAAGAAAAGATGAAGAAGGAAAATAAACAAAAAAGTTAAAAACAAGAATTTATGGTTGGGGATTTGGTGCTTTTAGATAGTTCAAGGTTGCAGCTTCCGGGCAAGCTCAATTCCAAACGGACTGGCCCTTACTTGATTACCCAAGTATTCCTTCATGGAGCAGTTGAGTTAAAAACCAAGGAGGGAGTGCGGTTTAAGGTTAATAGAGAACGAATAAAACTCTATTTTGGGCATACTGCATCGGTGAATGAAGTTATAGAGGCATATGATCTTGATGAAGGCTGAGTAATCAAGTGTCCTCAGTCGTGTCGTTACGTTAAATAAGGCGCTTGTTGGGAGGCAACCCAATACTTTTATTTTTTTTCTAGTAATGGTAGCATTTTCTACTAATGGGTTTTAAATTTGCAGGCACATCACCAGGAAATTCTGCAGAAAATCACTCTGCAACAGTCACCAACGGACACATGCGACGGACCGTCGTTCCCACGATGATCCGTCTTGCACATTGTTCTGGTTGTCAGAGACCCTATTCCTAAGGGTCTCTCACGTTTTATAAGTGTGCTCCAACGAACATCTACGATGGACCGTCATACTCTCGATGGTCCGTCCTACATAACCATCATGACGGTCAGAGACCCCTCTCCTAAGGGTCTCCATTTTTTTTCAAGTTTCCCACGACGGACATCGATGACGGACCGTCATAATCACAATGGTCTGTGGTAATAGTCGGCGCTTTGCGCCCCAGGTTTTCTTCACCTACCGCTCATGTATTTCAAATTTTTTTTATGCATTGGGGACAATTGCATGTCTTTTTGTTGGGGGTGGGGTAAATGAAAAGTGAGTGCCAGGGTGAAGTTTGAGTAGCCCAATTCACTATCCTCTTTTGGGGTTTTCTTGCATGTGTTCTTTTTCCCCAAGAGACTATTTACTTTTTCTGTTGAACCGGCATGTCTATATATTGTGTACATAGTTTAACTCTGAAGCATGATGGCTAAAATGATATCCTGATAAAATGGAAAATGATGCATGACTAGGCATAGTATTTGATAAATGTGTGGCTCTAAGAATGACATAGAGGTACACCAATGCATGACCATAAGTCTAAAATTCGAACTAGGTGTCTGATAATCTGGTAGAGTAATGAGATGTCAAGTGAGTGTGAGGAAGATTTGGATAGTCCACTATTTGTACTGAGCTAAAACTTGCCTGGTTAGTCCTGCTAATAGTAAGTTGTAATAGACAATTAGGAAAGGATCATAGGCCCTTATTTAATATAGCCCATTTTTAGCCTAAATAAAAGAAAACCAAATGAAATTTATCCTTCTTTGATCCAAATGATTTGATCCTAAACTAGACCTTTCTTTTTAACTCTAACTGATCTTTTCTGAAAATAATGTGTTGGCCCTGGTCCCTCCTTGGATATGTGCACCTCAACTTATGCCAAAAGCATAAGTTGAGGGTGGCTAATGCAGTAAACAACCCTTTTTATGGCTCTGACCCAACTTTGGGTATTGTGTACTTTGACTCATGGCAAAGCCATGGGTTGAGGGTGGCTATTATGAGGAATGCTCTAGAACGCGAGGTTGAAAGAACAAAGAGAGAGAAAGAACAAAAGTAAAGTGACTCGAGAATTAGTTGAAAGAAAAGTAAAGAAAAAAAATATATACAATAAATACAAGCAAGAAAAGAAGAAATCATTTACACAAATGAAGAAAAAAGGGAAAACAGCAAGGTGAAAGAATATGAGAAACTGGGAAAAATAAAATGATACAAAATGGTATGTTTAGCCGATATGTCAAGGAGGGGAAAAAGTCACTAAAGTATACCTAAATATACCCTACCTGACTCTGATCCTATGTTACAAGCTAAGAAAGTCCTATCGTGATCCTAAGAGTTTTATAGAGAACTTAAAGTAGTGAAAATAAGGGCAAACTTATGGCAATAAGTATGAATGAGTGTGAATTTGTTCTGAGAGTGAGTGTTGAAAAGTAATCCTTATACTCAAACTGGAACCATTGTGTGAAAAATGAGGATTTTTTTGAAGTAAGGACACTAGTTACAATATCAAAAGTATTAGCACCTCGGTGAGAAATTGAAGAGGATAGGTGTTAGTGCATGGTGAGTTTGTGTCATGGTCTGATTCCACATAATTAAAGCCTAATAGTGATAGCATGCATAAATATGATGAGATTGATCGGGATTGATAGCCAAATGATTGCAAAATATAAAACATGGATACTATTGTACAAAGATTTTGTATTGAGTCATAGTGCGTCGCTTGAGGAAAAACAACGAATTTAAGTTGAGGGTGTTGATATACCGTGGTTTCACGGTACTATTAATACTTTTTCCTTAAGTTTAGTGTGTCCAAAAGCCTTTTTGTGCTAATTTTTATGTAAGTTTCTCTTTATTTGTAGGAAATCTGTCTAAAAGAGGAAAGTGGAGATTTTTGAGCGAGAAATCCAGAAAAGTACCACCTACGGAGCTTGTGACGGTTCGTCATGACCGTGACGGTCCGTAGGTGGCATCGTAGTGTAGCTTATTAAGGAAGATGGGGAAGTTTGACCAAGTGTGGGGTTACGGAGTGCATGACGGACCGTCGTATCCATGACGATCCGTCCTGCTGGTTCATCATGAAGTTCGAAAAAGTCATCCCAGTACCCGAATTCCAAGAGTTTAAGTTTTTTGGAATAGAGACCCTCGACGAACTGTTGTGCCTGTGACGAACCTTGTTTAATTAGTATTTTATTTTTTATAAATAGTTTTTGAGGTTAGACTCTGGATGATTTTTAGACCTTTGAATATTGTGAGACTCTTGATTATTTTGTAGTCTCTTTGAGAGATTATTTATTATCTTGAGACTTTTATCAGTGATTGTTGGTGACTTTTGCTGATTAATCAAGTGAACTTTCGGATTTTACTCTTTCTCATCGAAGTAAGTGCATGAATTCTTATATCACATATTTGAATATTGTAATTATGACTATGGGTAACTAAACTCCATAACTAGGGTTGTGGGAACCATAGGCTAATAATGAGGTAAATCCTAACTAAAATAACAATTCTAGAATACTGCCTTGCATGTATTGATAATTCTTTCATTTAGAAGTCTTTTTAACGGATGGACAACATTAGAAATCGCCTTAATGCTACTTGCCGGACCAAGGAGGTAGATGATAGAAAAGAATTATCAACATAGATTTAGCGTATACTATCTAATAGGCTAGTATTGATTGGTACGAGATAATAACTGAGTCAAATATCAAATACAATGCTTAATTTGAAGTAAAGATAAGGGTTAGTATAGCAACACACGTAGCCTGACCAAGGTGCAGAGTGACATTTTCTAGATGCCGGACCAAGGATTTAGAAATAAATAACTTATCACTTTGCATGCAAGATACTAGGAAAGAATTGGTATAGTTAGACTTATCAAGTTATGAACCTGTGGGGAACACGTAAACCCTAATTACTTTGATTAATTGAGTAAACTCCAACATTCGAAGCTGTTAGTTGTCTCCTTTTATTTCGCTAGTTATTTTCATTTGTTTAGGAATAGAAACCCCCCTTTTTATCATTTTATGCTTTCCAAGGAAGTAATTGACTAAACAATAGTAATAATAGATTGAAGTTAAGTCTAAACTATTTTCCTCGTGGGAACGATCCCAACCTCACTAGTTGGGTTATTTACTTGACACAACCGCTTTACTTCTTATTTGAGAAGTAAGTTTAAGCATATCAAATTTTGGCGCCGCTGCCGGGGAAAGTAGAAAACTGCTGGAGAAAGATTGTAAATTTTGTTTTGATGAATCATGTGTTAAAGCATTCAGTGAGCTAAAAGAAAAATAGGTGTCTGCACCTATCATTATTTCTCCGGATTGGAACAGTCCATTTGAGGTGATGTGCGATACTAGTGGGGTTGCTCTTGGTGTAATATTGGGACAAAGAAAGATCTAAATCCTTCACCCCATTTACTATGCTAGTAAAGCCCTAAATGAAGCTCAGAAGAACTACACAGTGACTGAGCAAGAACTCCTTGCAGTAGTCTTTGCTTTTGAGAAATTCCGCTCCTATTTTCTAGGTACTAGAGTTATAGTGCATACTGACCACTCAGCATTGAGATAATTGATGGAAAAGAAGGATGTGAAACCTAGGTTGATTCGTTGGGTAAAACTGCTACAAGAAATTGACTTTGAAGTGATGGATAGAAAAGAACTGAAAATCAAGTTGCTGATCATTTGTCCCGTATAGAGGATGAAGCTATGAGAGTGTTGGGGGATAAGACTAACATTGATGATACTTTCCCCGACGAGCATGTATTGGCTGCTTTGCAAGACTTGATTCCATGGTTCGTAGATTTTGCGAACTATTTGGCTAGTGATATTGTTCCATCGGACTTGTCCTTTCATCAAAGAAAAAAGTTCATTAACGATGTGAAAAAGTTATTTTGGGATGAACCATACTTATATAGGAGTTGTGCTGATGGGCTTATTCGGCGTTGTGTGCTAGAATGTGAGATATTGAGCGTGTTTGAAGCATGCTATTCCTCACCTGTTGGTGGACATCACAGCGATATCCGAACCGCTCATAAGATATTACAATGTGGTTACTATTGGCCAAATCTTCATCAAGATGCTCATGAGTTTGCCAAAGCATATGAATGATGCCAACAAGATGGAGGCATTTCAATAAAGCAAGAGCTCCGTCTAAACCCCATTCTTCTGATTGAGTTATTTGATGTTTGGGGTATTGACTTTATGGGCCATTTTGTGAGTTCTCATGGAATGAAGTACATTCTAGTAGCAGTGGATTATGTATATGAATGGGTCGAAACCATCGCCCTCGCAAACAATGAAGGGAAGAGTGTCACTGTATTCTTAAATAAGAATATATTCTCTCTTTTTGGCACCCCAAGGAAAATTATTAGTGATGGGGGCTCCCACTTTAGCAACAAATTGTTCAAGGGTTTATTGGAGAAATATGGTGTTTGACATAATGTGGCCACTCCTTACCACCCTCAAACTAGTGGGCAAGTTGAAGTGTCGAATCGGGAGATCAAACAGATATTGTCAAAAACAGTGAATGCTAGTAGAACGGATTGGTCAAGGAGGCTTGATGATGCTCTTTGGGCCTACCGGACAACGTATAAGACTCCCATAGGTATGTCTCCATACCAAATTGTATATGGAAAGCTTGTCATCTTCCGGTTGAGTTAGAGCATAAAGCCATGTGGGCTATGAAGAAGTTGAAAATGGATTAGAGCGATGCTGCAGAACAACGGTTAACTGAGTTGAATGAACTCGATGAATTTTGCCTGAAAGCTTATGAAAGCTCAGCCTATACAAAGAAAAGATGAAGAAGTACCATGACAAAAAATTGAAAAACGAGAGTTTATGGTTGGGGATTTGGTGCTTTTATTCAATTCTAGGTTGCGCTTGTTTCGGGCAAGCTCAAGTCCAAATGGACTGGTCCTTACTTGGTTACCCAACTATTCCCTCATGGAGCAGTTGAGCTTGAAACTAATGAGGGTGTGCGGTTCAAGGTGAATGGACAACACATAAAAATCTATTTCGGGCATGCTGAATCGACGAATGAAGTGATCGAGGCATACCATCTTGATGAAGTCTGAGTAATCAAGTGTCCTCAGTCGTGCCGCGACGTTAAATCAGGCGCTTGTTAGGAGGCAACCCAATACTTATAGTTTTTTTTCTAGTAATGGTAGCATTTTCTACTAATGGGTTTTAAATTTGCAGGCACATCACCAGGAAATTCTACAAAAAATTACTGTGCAGCAGTCACTGACGGATAGAGCGACGGACTATTTCAACTGTGCCGAACCGTCGCATGAATCTGTCGTGCCAGGTATGTCTTTCTGTTATTTTCAAACTAGGGCACACGCGACGGAACCAACGATGGATCGTCACATATGAGATGGACCGTCGTCGTGGAATCGTCGCGTCATTAATGAGGCGTACCCGACCAAACCCGGCTGGGGGTTTTAAAAAAATTGAACATTTAAAACCCCCAACCCTTCATTTCACCTTATTCCTTCACTCTTCCTCCTATTTCCATCATTTTTCAACTTCCAAGATCATCTCCCTCTTCAACCGATCATTATCCCCTAATTCTCCAAAATCTGAAAAGTCCTCATCTACTAGTCGGAGATGCTGTTGTGGGTGTCTTCTTGATCACCTCTTGTTTTTCTCAAATTCTCAGGTATGTGTCTCTAATTTCTACTCATTTATGTTGTATTTTTGTTTATCAATTAGTAGTAGCCTAGTTCTTTTTTGTACGTTCATTCTTTATCAAATTTTGTCTGACCTAGGTTAAAAAAAATCCTCGAAATTCCCATGTTAAAACCCTAGAAATAAGTGCCTTAATATTGCTAGTTTACTAGGTATTTGGGTTAGACAAATGTAGGTCAAAACACTACCAATTTGATTAAGGTCATAGGGGATGAATGGGGCATCTCTAGTTCTGTCACTGAGTTACAAAATGAGACCCCGACGACGGACCATCGTATCCACGACGGACCGTCATTGTTTCCGTTCCAACCTCCCTAACACCCTACTGTCCAATTTTTCTCCAAGTGTCCACCAATGGACACATGCGATGAACCGTCATCCCTATGACGGTCCGTCTTGCACAACTGTTCTGGTTGTCCGAGACCCTTTTCCTAAGGGTCTCTCTCACTTTTTCTAAGTGTCCTCCAACGGACACATGCGACGGACTGTCGTCCCTACGACGGTCCATCCTGCACAACCGTTCTGTTTGTTAGAGACCCTTTTCCTAAGGGTCTCTCTCTATTTTTCTAAGTTTCCTCAAATGGACAACTACGACGAATTGTCATACTCTCGACGGTCCATCCTGCATGACCGACATGACGGTCAGAGACCCCTCTCCTAAAGGTCTCCATATTTTTTTTAAGTGTCCTCTGACGGACACTTTTGACGGACCGTCATACAAGTGACGGTCCGTCCTGTATATACCATCATACTTGTGACTCTCCTTCAGGGTTCTCCATATAAACATAGTCTAAGTAAGACACGACGGACCCCATGACGGTCCTTCGTACTCACGACGAGCCGTCACCTAGTCCGTTGTGTTTCACTGTTACTATAGCAATGTCATTTTGTTATAATTTTTTTTTGTGGTTTTGCTTGTCTTGTTTGCTCCTTCTACAACTAATATTGATCCTTTACATGTACTATCTATTACTGCACCAAAACAAGATCGAGTCTACGCACGTGGGCGATCGAAGTCTGTAGACTCCTCTGCCCGCCTGGTCATTGGCTCTGATGATACGCGTGGCCCCGAGTACGTGCCCCCAGGAACTTCCACCTCATCCCGTGCTGCACGTGCTGCCAGAGCCACACCCAAAAAGGTGGCGTCCGGCGTAGTCACTGCCTCCCAGTCTGATGAGGAGCGCACACTAACCGGCACACCTTCTGGGTCAGCCACTAATGAAGAAGGAGCGTCTGGCTTTTTAGGAGTTTCGTGGTCAGAGGAAGCCTCCGGATCTGCTGAGGTTCCGCACCCGCCACCGCTGCAGCGTCGACCTCGTCTGATGAGGCTGAGAGTTTGGAATCCACACCCGGTTCACCAGCTCATGCTCTTACCGTGGTTACAGACCAGCCCAAACGGTGGTGTGTCGACGGGTAGTTTCAAGTCTATTTCGATGCAAAGTTCCTGAATGACAAAGGACTTATGACTCGGACACTTTCATTAGAGCAGCGGGTACTTACGGGAAGTATCCGATGATGCCTGAGATCCACAATCTCTTCACCAGACATCGACTGGAGTGGAGAGCACGTCCATTGGGACGTTATAGTAAAGAACTGGTCCGAGAGTTCTACGCATCCTTTGTAGCGACTCTCCGATCGCAGATTGATAGGCGGGCTGCCCCTGCCAAACAAGCCTTATTGGAGCAGGTACGAGTATGTGGCGTTCTGGTTCATATCTCCCTTCCTGCTATCCGCCGGTTTCTATACGGCAAGAATGTTAATGCTAATCGTACCCCTCTCACTGCCGAGTTTGACTACCGATGGCAGATTGTCAAAGATGTCCAATTTCTTCATTAGCCATCGGTGAGATAGACCACCAAGAGGTGGATGGACCTGCAATTGTCCGTTGATGGAGAGGGTGCCGACAGGGTGACTGAGTCGAAGGGGGCCATCAAGAAGGCCAACCTGACTTTCACGACGAAGTTTTTGTGGTTGATTGTCCACCACTGTCTTTCCCCCACAGCCGCTGATAATATCGTCATATGGGATCGAGCAGTACTAATGGCGGCGATGATAGTTGGGTTAGAGGTGGATTTTGCGTGGCTTCTACAGGTGGTCATGCACGAGAGGGCTTTTAATATCACAACTACTTACCCTTTCCCGTGCATAATATTTTCTTCATGAAGATCCACAGGTGTGCCTATATGGCACGTTGATCAGCTCAAGACCCTCTGGAAACTGTTGATATCGGCCTCATCAGAGATGAGGCCAATGAGTTGGCTCCACGCAGAGGGACCCATCCAGAGCTGCCTCCACTTGGTGACAATCTGGCTGATATAGTAGCACAGGCCTGCATGGCTACGCAGGCGTCTTCCACTAACACTACCCCGGTCGAGTCTATCCCGAGTAGTAGCACCGCCCCGAGCTCCTCTCGCTCAGCCCTTTTACCCGCTCTGGTCTGGCTTTCTAGGGTCCAGAAATTAGAGGCGCAAATGGCTACACTCCTGCATCATATCTAGCCTTAATTGCAGAGGTCTATTATCGAGGCAGAAGAGCTGTTGGATCGGAGAATGGTCCAGCACACAGAGCGGAAGATCGCTGAGGTTCATCAGCGCTTGGATGCCTTTGAGTTGCGAGTGCTAGCCCATCCAGCCCCTCCAATGGATGTGTCGACCCTTCAGGATGCGGTCAACAGTCTTCGCGCAGATATTGATATGATCTTAGAGGCTAGGGTGCCTGAGTCTGAGGCCCCTTCTGTAGAGCCTACTGAAAACACAGTGATGGCGTCCTTATTCTCCACTTTAGAGATTCCACCACCTCCCTTTCGAGAGCATGACAAGAGGCGTAGGGGTCGAGAGGAGGATGAGGCGCGAGCACGGAACAAGGAGCGCCGTGAGATGGAAGCTGCGAGGAGAGCCTCGCTTGTTGAGGAGGAGGCACGTCAAATTAGAGCAGATTAGTTAGCTGCTGGTGGCGTCTAGCTCCTGAACTGTGGAGATAGCGGGAGGCACTGCTGATCGTGTTGTTGATGCTGAGGACACCACTGAGGGTGTCCAGATTATAGAGGTAGTGGGTTCCGGGGAACCGGACCTACCAGCTTGCTGAACGTCGGCGCTTTGCGCCCCAGGTTTGCTTCACCTACCACTCTAGTATTTAATTTTTTTTATGCATTGGGGACAATTGCATGTCTTTTTGTATGGGGTGGGGTAAATGGAAAGTGAGTGCTAGGGTGAAGTCTGAGTAGCCCAATTCACTATCCTCTTTTGGGGTTTTCTTGCCTGTGTTCTTTTTCCCCGAAAGACTGATTACTTTTTCCGTTGAACCGGCATGTCTATATCTTATGTACATAGTTTAATTCTGGAGCATGATGGATAAAATAATATCCTGATAAAAATGGAAAATGATGCATGACTAGGCATAGTTATTGATAAATGTGTGGCTCTAAGCATGACATAGAGGTACACCACTGCATGACCCTAAGTCTAAAATTTGAACTAGGTGTCTGATAATCTGGTAGAGTGATGAGATGTCAAGTGAGTGTGAGGAAGTTTTGAATAGTCCACTATTTGTACTGAGCTAGAACTTTTATGGTTAGTCCTGCTAAAAGTAAGCTGTAATAGACAATTAGGAAAGGATCATAGACCATTATTCAATATAGACCATTTTTAGCCTAAATAAAAGAAAACCAAATGAAATTTATCCTTCTTTGATCCAAATAATTTGAGCTTAAATTAGACCTTTCTTTCTCACCCCAACTGATCTTTTCTGGGAATAATGTGTTGGCCCTGGTCCCTCCTTGGACATGTGCACCTCTGCTTATGCCAAAATCATAAGTTGAGGGTCTCTAATGCAATAAACAACCTTTTTATGGCTCTGACCCAACTTTGGGTATTATGTACTTTGACCCATGGCAAAGCCATGAGTTGAAGGTGGCTATTATGAGGAATGCTCTGGAAAGTGGGGTTGAAAGAATAAAGAGAGAGAAAGAACAAAAGTAAACTGAACTCAAAATTTAGTTGAAAGAAAAGTAAAAATGTAAAAAAATATACATGCAAGAAAAGAAGAGAGTCACTTACACAAATGAAGAAAAAGGGAAAATAGCAAGGTGAAAGAATGTGGGAAACTGGGCAAAATAAAATGAGAGAAAATGGTATGTTTAGCCGATATGTCAAGGAGGGAAAAAAGTCACTAAAGTATACCTAAATATACCCTACCTGACCCTGAGCCTATGCTACAAGCTAAGAAGTCTAAGGGTTGTATAATGAACTTAAAGTAGTGAAAATAAGGGCAAGCTTATGGCAATAGGTATGAATGAGTGTGAATTTGTTCTGAGAGTGAGTGTTGAGAAGTAATCCTTATACTCAAACTGAAATCATTGTGTGAAAAATGAGGATTTTGTTTTGAAGTGAGGACACTAGTTGCATTACCGGAAATATTAGCACCTCGGTGAGAAATTGAAGAGGATAGGTGTTAGTGCATGGTGAGTCTATGTCATGGCTAATTCCACATAATTCAACCCTAATAGTGATAGCATGCATAAATATGATGACATGAATCGGGATTGATAGCCAACTGAGTGCAAAGGATAAAACATGGATACTATTGTACAAAGATTGTGTATTGAGTCATAGTGCGTCGCTTGAGGACAAACAACGAATTTAAATTGAGGGTGTTGATATACTGTGGTTTCACGGTATTATTAATACTTTTTCCTTAAGTTTAGTGTGTCCAAAAGCCTTTTTGTGCTAATTTTTATATAAGTTTCTCCTTATTTGCAAGAAATCTGTCCAAAGATGAATGCGGAGGTTTTTGAGTGAAGAAATGTAGAGGAGACCACCTACGGAACTTGTAACGGTACGTCATGCTTGTGACGGTCCGTAGGTGGCAGCGTAGTGTAGATGCTGAAGGAAGATAGGTTTGTCTGACCAAGTGTGGGGTTATGGAAAACGTGATGGACCGTCGTATCCATGATGGTCTGTCCTGCAGGTTCGTCATGAAGATCAGAGAAGTAGCCCCAGTTACCATATTTCAAGAGTTCAAGTGTTTTGGAACGGAGACCCTCGATGGACTATTGTGCTCGTAACGATCCGTCATACGTGTCATCGAGGGTAATAAAGAGAGCAGCCGAACAAATTTCATCAAGTATGGGATGACAGAGTCCATGACGGTCCGTCATGACCACGACGATCCGTCGCGATGTACGTCGATCCAGCCGTGTTTTTGATAGATTTCCAGCAAATAGAGTCCTTGTTTAATTAGGTATTTATTTTCTATAAATAGTTAAAAGAATCTCATTTTTGATGTTAGACTCTGGATCATTGTTAGACCTTTGAATATTGTGAGACTCTTGATTATTTTGTAGACTCTTTTAGAGATTATTGATTATCTTGAGACTTTTATCATTGATTGTTGGTGACTTTTGCTGATTAATCAAGTAAAATTTTGGATTTTACTCTTTCTCATCGAAGTAAGTGCATGAATTCTTATATCACATATTTGAATATTGTAATTATGACTATGGGTAACTAAACTCCATAACTAGGGTTGTGGAAACCATAGGCTAATAATGAGGTAAAACCTAACTAAAATAACAATTCTAGAATAGTGTCTTGCATGTATTGATAATTCTTTCATTTAGAAGTCTTTTTTACTGATGGACAACGTTAGAAATCGCCGTAATGCTACTTGCCGGACCAAGGAGGTAGATAATAGGAAAAGAATTATCAATATAGATTTAGCTTATACTATCTAATAGGCTAGTATTGATTGGTATGAGGTAATAACTGAGTCAAATATCGAATACGATGCTTGATATGAGGTAAATATAAGGGTTAGTATAGCAACACACGTAGCCGGACCAAGGTGCGGAGTGAAATTTTCTAGATGTCGGACCAAGGATTTAGAAATAAATAACTTATCACTTTGCATGCAAGATACTAGGAAAGAATTATTATAGTTAGACTTATCAAGTTATGAACCTGTGGGGAACACGTAAACCCTAGTTACTTTGATTAATTGATTAAACTCCAACATTCGAAGCTGTTAGTTGTCTCCTATTATTTCGCTAGTTATTTTCATTTGTTTAGGAATAGAAACCCCCCCTTTTATCATTTTATGCTTTCCAAGGAAGTAATGACTGAACAATAATAGATTGAAGTTAAGTCTAAACTATTTTCCTCGTGAGAACGATCCCAACCTCACTAGTTGGGTTACTTACTTGACACGCCGCTTTACTTCTTATTTGAGAAGTAAGTTTGAGCGTATCATGAAACCCATAAATCTTGGAAATCCAATTACATTTTTTGAGGGGTTCACTAAGAACAAATACCATTATGTTCCTTCTTGATGCACAAATCCCATAGTTCATATGCCCATGATCTACCAAAGAAGCGAAAGTGCATAGTTTGAAGCAAATTGATGAAGTGGAAGTGCGTGGAAAGAAGGGCAATGCCATGCTGGGGCACTCAACACTACACTGCGGATACAAGAATTTCAGGCATATATTTTTTACTTAGGATGTGGCATGACCTTGATTAATTGAAGGGTTGGTTGGCCCTACCTATGTATCACTCTTCTCCTTCTTTGATGGATGACAATTCATGGATATAGAAGAATAGAAAGATGATCATGATGATCATCACCGAAAGTGACAATGTTAGGAGGAAAATTGTAAACTTGAAAGGCAAACTAAGGTGGTATACAACGATACACCAAATATAAATTGTAGACTCAAACAAGATTGTCGATTGAGATTCAAGCACATGAAGCTTAGATCATGAGAAGTTGTGCTGAAGTACGATTTGTAATAACCAAATGAGTCCATCGAGCTATACTAACATCGTCTAAAAGGGTAGAGTTTTGATTTATTGGGCCAAATTTTAGGAAACTATAAATTTCCCAAAGGAGAAAAAAATAAGACATTTGAGTTTTTTTTGGAATATAACTTTTGAGATAGAGTTTTGGTTTACAGAAGTTCAAAAGAAACACTTTACCTCGTTAAAAAATACTTAGTAAGTTTTGAGGTTTTCAACTTTGCTCTTGAATTTGACAAATTGAAGTTGAATTAAAAGCGAGTTTTCTAGTACTTGTTTAATTTTATATAACTTATGACTTCTTTTATGTAAGGTATAATTTCTTACATTTTCTGATGGATAGATAATACCCCAAGATTTAGAAGGTGCATTATGGGGTTGGGGGTTGATTTGACGTAGTGGGTTTTGTGCTATGCTCTATTTTATTATTGTTCATACATGTAATTAGGCTAATTAGCATGAGGTTAACCTATGGGTTAAGGTTGCAAACTTAATTCCTACTTTCGATCTCTGGTCGATGCTTGGAAGAGATTGACTGGAGTGGGTAATCAATCTGATACTAGCAATTTAGGTTTGATATCATTAACTTTCTTGAAAATAGAGGTTATGAGACTAATATATTTGCCCTATTTCTGCATCTAAAGAGAGAAAAAAGTAAGATATTCGATTGTTTAGATTGGTATTTAGATGAGACCGAAAGAAGATTATATAAAAGGATGTTATGTGATCGAAATAAGATTAGAGTCATTGAAGATTAACTAACATTTTCATGAATGTTCATTAATGCAGAGAACCATGATTACCCCAATGTGACATTTATTTTCAATCCCCGCACCCTTCAATTGCTTGTAATTTTCCAAAATTTTAGTTTAATGTGACAACTGATCCCCAAATCCGTTTAACAAATTGGTGGAACCATCTACCCACTTGTTTTTACTATTACAAATGAATCATTTGACAATCCAAATTTATTGAAAGAAATTCTCTACGATCTATCATTCCCATGGGATTCTACCCTGACTCTTCATTGGGATATTTTATTTACGATGATCATGGCCTCTTTTTATTGATTTAAAGAGTATATTTTAGCTTTATCATACTTCAATTGTGTTTTTTTAGTTTGATTGGTAGTATGAACATTTGTTCCAATAAGACTGGATCTCAAAGAGTACACACTTCAGTAATTGCAATATTCCTACATAGGTTTGTAGTCCAAGATGAGACCTTATCTACAATCTTAGAGATTAGTGGTTGCCATGCTAGTAGTTTCAGCTTTCTAGTTTCTAGGGTACTCCTAAATAGTTAAATGCTATCTCTCCTTTAGAGTAATATTTAATAACTTGGATTACCTGCATTTTAGTTTCATTCACACCTCTATAGTAAAATATACTTTTGAAAAATTGCTAGGGTACTCCGAAATAGTTAAATGGGATCTCTCCTTTAGAGTAATCTTTTATAACTTGGATGACATGCATTTTAGTTTCATTCACACCTCTATAGTGAAATATACTTTTGAAAAAACATTGCCAATTTAAATTATGGAGGCATGATGAAACTTTCAGAAAATATGATCCTTGCATCATCCCACTATAGAGAAAATATATTTTCTATGGCACTATTGTTGTAGACACTGCCGCTAGAGCTGCTAGAACAATATTGAGGAGACCAGTTTCTAAAAAATATAGATTTTATAATTTGACTCGTCATATTCAATGGTAAAATGTAACTGGTTTGTTCCAAAAACCTTTCTAGGTTGTTCGAAGCTCGGGTAAAAGGATAGAAATAATTTTATCATGAATGAGGTTTACTTCAAAAACCATCTAGGTTGGAACCCATGGATTTCATGCCTAATTTTGTTAGAATTTCCCCCCATAGAGCCAAAAGTTCATGTTAAGATTTTTTTGTCAGTGGTTTGGTGTCCAGGTAGTTTAGATTTAACATAGTAGTTGGACCTAAATTGAAATCCATAATTCACTCTAGATTGAGGTGAGATGCATAAACCTTGGTGGAGTATGGATGGTTGAATATGTTAATTGTTGTGGTTTAGGGTGGTTAGATACTTGGTTACTAATGTTGGTCTTGTGACTATTGTTGGGTGTTATTCTATAGGTAGAAACATGTAGGTAATCGCATTATGAGCTAACATTCATGTAGAAAGGGTCTCCTAAGGTAGGTGATGGTAGAAGTATTTTTCAATTTACGTTATGTGTGCATGTTAACTATTCCACTAGTAATGTTTGTATTATACATGTGTAGTAGTTAAGGGAATTAATTTGAAATGTTCCATTTCTTATTGTCAAATCCCATGCCATGAATCCTCCTTAAGTACTTGTGGTCTAGCAAGGGTGGTTGTGATTGTGTGATTCTCAATTGGATCGGGTACCACGCTGGTACATAATATTAGTTCACTAGGATACCATACATTGTTCAAATTATGTATTGGATGACTTGGATACCTGTCACATCCCGAAACCCCACCCTAGAAGTTAGGGGCAATCTCGGATTGCAACCGGTATACTTGACTTCTCGGAGGTCTTGTACAAGCCCTTACATAACATTCATCGCATCAACATAGTGAAAAGTAGTGCAAAATTAAAACTTTTCACTAAACATATCATAGTCTTTAACAAGTCTTTCATACAAAGAAATAGGAAATAATAAGTCTCAATCTCATCATCTTAAGACAAAATAATACTTGGGACAACCCATACTTAAAAATACGATTATAGAAATACCTAGTCTATTACATTAATTTGAACGAAAAACATAAAAGACATATATGCCCTCGAGTAAAATGAGGACATACTTCAACTTCTCTTGAACGATGCTACAGTCAAAGTCTTCCTTACCGAAATCTCCTCACCTACCAAGAACTATATAGATAGATAAACCATGGAGTTAGTACAACACATGTTCTAAGTATGACATTATGCCAACAAATCATGAAAAGGGACTTTTATTGGAAATATTCATATTTTCCTTTAGAAAATAATATTATAATCATAAGAAAATGTTTATCAACTTAGAAACACATAAGATAACTTTTAAGCAAATTAATGGATTTTTAGGGTCAATTAATAGTGAGTCAATTCACTGTTACAGTGAAGTCTATTAACTATACACTAAGGTACTTAAACTTTAGTTTAGACACCCTTTAGTATGTAATTATGCCACTCAAGGCTATCCTAAGATTCACTTAAGTCATACAAAGAGAGATCACCCATACACCCTCTCTAAATGTGCCTAAACAAACCTTAAGATTACTTATAATAAGTCACATACACACTTCAAGACATCAAATGTATCAACACATAAATACTATGATACTTCTCTATTAAAGGCTATCAAAAGACTTACTTAAGTAGTTAAAGAAGATAACATCCATGATTGACCTCTTCAAGACTACCTAAAAAATCCTTAAGACTTCCTAGGTTTGGATCATGTCCACATAATCAACATCTTCCCCTAACTAGAGTCATTCTTAAGACTCATCAAGGTAAGATATGAAGTGGCCATCCCTATTCCCCCCTTCACACCTTAACTTGAAAACCCTTAACTACTCAAGATAGGTACTTATTTATCTACATACTTCAAAACATAAGTCATTATCTCATTAGTTCATTAGGACTCATACATCACATAAAGGACATTCAAGTAATGGTCTTAGACAAGACATATGGACTCTAATTAACACCTTCAAAGCCTATTGTGAAATATCTAGATAGCGTCCCATACAACCACCTAAACTTTATATAACTTCTCTAGTACTAGTAAGTATCCCACATGATGAGAATAGGCAATAACCGACATAGACCATGATAGCTAGACATGGAATCCGGAGTTTTAACCTACTCACATGAGGGTGTTCTACTTGCCAAGGGTAGAATTAGGACACATCCCATGTAGACACATGGTTAAGGAATATGAAGGGCTTTTATGTACTTTAGTCTCATTCTCAAGTAGAGGCACATTGTACTCTACTCTCATTCTCAAGTAGATCTACTTCCCATTACATAATCACTCGGTGCTAGCCTTGGTTCTCATGGAGTAATTGACATTAAAGGATCACATGTAGAGGGTTCCTTATATAGTTAATAACTTAATAACATTCACTCTACCAAAGAGGTCCACTACGGGTACCTTTCAATGGCGACTAAGATAGTTCATTATGACTTTTCTAAGGATTAATATGATGTCATTCTAGACAATTAACCCTAAATCCACCATTTATTTACATGAAGGATACCATTACGACTCTCGACTTCAACATTCATTACATAATCTTTACCACGTACATGTCTTTCTCATCATTTTCTAAGGTCTCACATATCTTTCATCCATGCATGACAAGGGTGCAGTAAGCCTACCTAGTAAAGACATATCATAATCTCATTACATTGATTCATATATCAAGTAAGGGACACAAGTCTACGAAACAAGACACTACATTCTTTCACTTTATCACATATAACATATCATTCTTTAAAGCACTTAGGATGACCCTTATCTTATTAGTTCCATCCTATAAATTACTATATCATTATCAATATAACAATCATAACTCATATAGTTAAGTAGGAACAATCATGTATCAATATCTAATACTACACATATAAGCACATAGTCATAGTCTAACATGATCACCTACTTACATCAATAGGTCACATATACTTTCACATTGCTTAACGAGTAGATACATATCATCATACTTCACATAATCAACTATATAAATAGCCACATTACTTCAAGTAGTGTCAACAAGGACATGATCATCATATTGCATAAAGTTACGCCGACAAGGGCCACGTCAATTGCAAGTAAAGAACATAGCACCGCCACCATAAGTGGACCATACCAATCACAACATAATTGAAGTATAAATAAAATCAAAATAAAGGAAATGGGGAAGCTTCCCACCACCACATCCTCATTAACTCAATTCGATGCTAAATCATCCAATTCAACACCATAAGACCCTTACCAATGTCCATGAACAATAATTCAATATAGAAACTATGATAATCAATGAAACTAGGTCAATTCAAAAGAGATTCATCCATATAATACAACACATATATCAATTGAACACAATTCTTACATCATTAGAAATCCCAAAAAAATCTCCATCAAAATTCATCAACATTAGATCAATATCAAGTAACCCATAACATAGTCAAAATCTAGGGTTCATCCAATTCATGGGTTCATAGGTAGTTTAGGTTAAAATCATAAATACAATATCAAATAAATCATTATTCAATGTTTGGAAATCATTAACGCAGGAACCCATGATAGAATTGTAACATTCGGAAAAATGTACACGACTAGTGAAGAGTCTATTAAGTTTTAAGAATGGGTATTCGGGTACATAGGCATCCCAATGCCCAATATTGAGTAATAGTGGGCATATTAGAGAATATTGGCTTAAGGGTGTTAGCCAATTTCTACGTATACCCAAGTATTTAAAATCTAATTCAAGATTGTTTGAGAATTGTACCTGCAATGAAGACCCTAAGCTAAAATTAATATGCAAACCTTCATACAATATGTACTAGGCATCCAAGTGTCATCCCTAGTACCATCGCACATGATCACTTAAAAATAATTGGGACAAAAAGTAAACATTACAAATGAACCTTCCACAATATATAGTTTGGAAATTACATGCAACACATGTGCAACCGGCCAACCGGCCAAGGACAAGCTAACCGATTCGGTTAGGGAGGTTGGGGACAATGCGCGCGTCCAAGTCATCTCATGTGCGGCCAAGCTCCCTAACCGGTCCTAGGTATAACTAACTGACCTAGCTAACTAAATAAACTAGTACAAACCAAAAATAACTAACCAAGGTACCCGACAACCTAAGACCTAATCGGTTGACTTTAGACAAGGAACTACCTAAGAAACATCCTAGTACCTATCCTAGGATTGTCCAATGGGTTAGTTATTGTTTTAACAACTTAGGGGTACTTTATTAATTACCCTAGGTTACCTGATTAATTAAATTAGAAACTTAATTAATTAATTTAAATGGTCAAACCGAACTCCTTACAGTAGACAAGTAACTAATTAAGAAACATCTTAGTACCTAAGAAACATCCTAGTACCTAACCTAGGATGGTCCAAAGGGTTAGTCATGGTCCTAACAACTTAGGGGTACTTTATTAATTACACTAGGTTACCTAATTAATTAAATTATCAACTTAATTAATTAATTTAATTTGTGAAAACCGAAACCACTAAGCAATTTCCAGATTTCGGTTAAGTCAAGTGTTCTTCTAATGGTAATCAATTTAGGAGCGGCATTTTAGTAATTAGCTAATTGATTTATGTAATTAAGTTAATTATCCTAAGTTTAATTAGTCGATATCGGTTCCTAATACCTAGAAACTCACGACTAAAACAGACGACAAACGTGAGAAAAACAGTAAGCAATCTGGAGAAAAACTGAAAATCTCATTAGGAAATTTCAAGGTATTCTTCAAGGTTTTTGTGCAAGTTGATCTTTGTTGATTCAATTATACATAAGGTATGAGTTTTATCTCATGGAATTCTTTACCCAAGAGTCTTTTCAAACGTTTTTGCAATCAAGAATATCGAAACTAGGGTTGTTCCCATTGAATCACATGTTCATCTCCCTAGTTCTCCCGATTTCCGATTCTTGCAAGTTGTACGATATGAATTTTGAGTATGTTGTTGGTATGTGGTTTTAAATTATTATTATGTGTATGTTTCCATGATTTTATTGTTGAACGAAACCTACATGTTAGAATTGAATACTTAGGGTGTTATCTACATGAACGTTAAGTGTTATGCCTACTTGTGTTCGAGAAGATAAAATTGTTATAAGTGATCATAGAATTGTATCATATGCTAATATAAGGTTAAAATTTGGCTTGTTTATCATGATAGTTTATTATAATGTATTTATGAAGTGATTGGCATGGCTAGTGACATCGTTATTACAGGTACCTATAAAATTGTAATTTATACCAACAAATTGGCTGACAAAACTATGTCCAACATATTATTCCCAAAACATGTAAAGTCATACCAATTTCTACATCAATGAACTCATAACATAGGGTATACCAATATATGGGACAATTCCTAACATACCCTATCCACACTAACTTGTGAACGCAATAGCATTGTATAAGTAGTTCTAACTTTCATAGAGAATTGTACAAAACTACCAATGAACACTGAGCAAGTTAAGGTGAGTAGTGAAATAACTAAAAGCTTAAGTTATGAAATTGACCTAATATAGAGTGTTAAAAGAAGTGAGACAAATCTCAATTACACTTAATCGATTCTCTAAAAAATACTCACATAAGAGGGTGCTAGAGTGCGTGAGACAAGTCTCACTCGCACTATGATGATAATGTAAGACCTAAGTTGATATTAATCAAGCAAAGAAAGGGATTACCGGTTATACAAAGAGTTATGTAAGCCACATAACTAGAAGAAAACTTCCCTAATGTTTGAGTCAACTCTAAGAGTTATAAAGAAAAAGAATTTAGGCAATGCACCTGATACACTAGCAATGATCTTGCAACAACATATGTAAACCTCATGAGATGAGGTTCCACCAAGGTGGATAAGATTATTCGAAAATATCCTAGTCTTTGAACTATTTTGCCATCATAGGAACTAGACAGTGGATTCCACCTAAGAGAGCTAGGTATGATGCGGTTTCACTTTGGCCAGTGAGACCACCCCTTTTCGGTGTGGGGTAGGCACTGGATTTCATGTTTAGCTCACATGATCTATGTCGGTTAATGCTCAAAGAAAGTATTTAGTTCACAGCTACCTCTTTCGGTGTGGGGAAGACACTACACTTGGTTTCACTTTAGCAAGTGAACCACCCCTTTTCGGTGTGGGACAAGATTTCATGTTTAACTCACATGATCTATGTTCAGTTTGATCAGTGAACCACCCCTTTTCGGTTTGGGGAAGACACTGGATTTCATGTTAGCTCGCATGATCTACTTCCATCAATGCTAAATAATTCTTTAAGAGAGTAAGAAAGAATGAAAGTAGCATGTTCAAAGTCAATAACAGAGTAAAGAAGTAGAAACGTAAGTTCATAGTGAACTAAGTAAAGCAAGAGCTTAAGAATGTCAATCATTAATGTTTATAAGAATGAAGTTTTAACAAGTTAGTGGTTATGCATAAGAATGTCAACCATTAATGTTGGTTTTTGCCAATATTGGAGTATGAATATATGCCTCAAAGATTATATATTAGGTAAGCAACCAATTAATGGGCATATCCAATAAATATTGGCTTATAAATAGATTCATACCCAATTTAAGAATGAAATGTTTAACTTGTAAGTAAGGTAGCCAAATTATTTCCTTAGTCTTATGAAATACTTACTCGATTCATTGTAGGTTTGGGACTATAATGTATCATTTCACTTGTAAGTAAAACATAGGATCAAATGATATCATTGAACTACACAACAAGAAAGAAGAAAAAATTGAAAAATAAACTAAAGCATGGGAGAAGGGCTTTCGGCCTAAGAGAGATAAAAAAGATCAACTTTTGTTTGAGTCGTTCTAAAATTATGTTCATGATTTCAAGGTCTTATATTCATATAGAAAATGAGTTGTATTCCTTAATTGCATGAGAACATATCATATTCATAGCACGAATTAGAAATAACAATTTAAGAAAGTAAAGTGACTTAACTTTCAGAAATGACATGTTTCTTTAGGAAGAGCTTTCCTTGATTATGCATAATCCTTATGTGTTTATGTACATAGACTCATACTTAGTACAACTGTGTACTGAACCCTATACTATTACTATTTTTATAGGCGCAGGTCAGAGAGCATATTGAAGACTCATTGATGCAGTTTGGATTAGTGATCACCAGACTTTTGTAGGTCCTCTTGAGTTCGAGGATGTTACATCTAACATTCTAGATTAGCACTTTAGTCATAGCTAGTAGATGTTGTCCATAGCGTTTCATTTAAGACATTTTATTCAATGCTTTGTATTAAGGACATTTGGAAAACTATTACGATATATTGATTCTTTCATTTACATTGTTTAGTCGATTGTAGATGGTTGTTTAGTTTAAGCTTATTAGAATATCACTCTATATAGTAATTATATGAACTCTATGTATACTTCATTATTTTCTAAAACTTTTAAATTATACGCAAATTTAACTATATGATTGTAATGAAAGCTAAGAAGAGGCTTGTCTGCGATGTCTGAGAGGTTAACGACATCGGTTGCTTTCGGATTCCAGAATCCGGTTGTGACAAGAATCATGAAATTGGACAATTCAACTTGAAAACTTTAAAAAAATATCTTGAGAATTGGGGCTCCTTGATGAAACGAGTTTCAAGGATCAATATCCATACCTTGATGAAGATGATTGTTCACTTTGATGAAAAATCTCTACTCAAAACGTCACACCAAGCTCTTCTTTGATTTTGGACATAAGTGGAGTTTTTGGGAGTTCTTAAGGGATTTTGGGGTTTCGATTTGGAAAATGAAATATTTTATGTGTTAAACACTTATATACATGTTTAAAATATCCAAAAGACCCTTAATAAACAGTCAATATCCTTATTTGGAAGTGGAGTGAAATTACAATATCACCCCTAACTTAATAGTGAACCTGCGCAGGAAGACAAGCCCACATACGACTGCCCATTGACGGGGCGTCAGTCCACAAATGGGCTGTGACGTCCTCCTTTGATTGGGTCAAAGCCTTGAAAATAGAAGCTTTGATTCCTAGGATATGTTCGGAACGACGACATGCCACCCACGGGGTGTCGATTGACCAACTGGGTGTCGACTGCCTCCGTGATTTTGGCTGTCTTGGGTAGCCTTGACTCGAAGTCTTAGTTTCTTCCTCAAGGACCTTTGGTTGGGCCTTGGGGATGTTTTCCCGGATGTTTCAAACCCAAAAATCATCGTCTATGAGTTTAGCACCTTTCACAAGAATTTCATTTAAAATGAACACGTAAAAATCGTCAAAACTTGCCTAGACACACAAGGTCATTTCAAGGCACAACTTTCGAATGTCATGGACGTTCTTTGACGTTTGACCTCCAAACTCCAAGAAACATAACACACGGCCTGGACATTCTATAATAACTTATTCAAGGACCTTAAAGCATCATGAATCACACATAAACACATAAAACCACATATGAGGCACATAGGTGACTTAGTCGTCAAACGTTTTGGTAGTCCCTTGACGTTTGACTTCCAATGCACATAATACTTTAGCTACTACCTCTATACCATGTAATAAAACTATTTAGGAAATTAGACCATAAAAACCTACATGTTATTCTCTAGTTAAGATAATTCATTTTCGGGGTCTTACAATCTCCCCCACTTGGACAACATTCGTCCTCGAATGAAACTTGCCTCTCTCCGAACACTTCCTAGAATAGAGATTCAACTAGAAGCTAATAACCATTCCATATAGCACATAATCAATAAGAAAACATCAATTTCACTTAGTCAAGAGATTTACTACACAACAAGAACTAGAAGACAATTCTATAACTCATCATGCTTCAAAACTCACACACTTCATTCCAAATAATGAAAACTCATTTTATATTTACTTTCGTACTCATATACATAAGTTCTAACCACATTACAACAATTTTAAACCAACGAATCAATTATTCACTTTTCCAAAATTTTAACAATGAATTGTTTTAATGCTACAGTGATTTTACAAGTTTTTTCCAAGCGATGCAACTTTTAAGCAATTCATGATATAAACATGCTAATATTCAAAGTAAAATAATATAAACACATCTTAAAACATAATCATAGCTTCATAAAACACATAATGAAAGAAGTTAATTGAATTCAATTTCAACAAAACTCCTAAACATCATCCACATGCAACATGCTTCTACACCATTCTCTCCCATTTACTAATCACACTCCCCTACTTAGAAGGAACTCATATTACAACAAGAAAAAATAACTTACCAACATCATCATCACTCTGATTTCATCCGACTTTGATCCTCTTGCCCGGAGTGCATAGAAACGCTTATTTATTGGAGCATCTTCCTTTGGGGAACTAGGAGCAACTTGCTTACTCTCCCTTCATCTAGCGGCAATAGTAGGACAATCTCTCAAATTATGATCATCCTTACCACAACCATAGCAACCACTAGTACCGGCTAGACACTTCGCATAGTGTCTCTTTACACAAGTGACACATGTAGGCTTTTCATTTGAGAATCACCTCCTTTCTCAAATTTCACCTTTGCACTCCTTGGATCTTCTTAAGTTTGATCCCTCTTATTAACCTTAGTTTTCTCATGATCACTAGAACCACCCCTTTTCAAGTTTCTAGCCATCCTCCTAAGTTTAGACTCTTCAATTCATTTTGCATACACCATGAGTCTAGCTACGGTCATATCATCATGTAACATCATCACATATAATTCTTCCCTTACTAAGTGGCCTACACCCGTCATGAAATGAATCATTTCATCCCTTAGATTCGACACAAGGGAGGGAGCAAATTTGGACAGCTTAGAGAACTTCAAAGATAATTCGTCAACACTCATATTGCCTTGCTTGAGATTGATAAACTCCTCTACCTTAAATTCCCTCATCTCACAGGGAAATTACTTACCAGGATAAAATTCCTTAAATTCTTCCCACTCAACAGGACCCGACTGCTACGACCTATTTCCTTTCAATTGTGTGTACCACACTTGAGCCACATATTTCAATTAATATGAAGCCAACTCTGCTTTCTCCCTAGATGTCACTCCCATAGGATGCACTATCTTGTACAACTCATCTATAAACTCTTGGGGATCCTCTTCCATCTTAGATACAAGAGAGATAGGAGAATTCATCATTAGGTCATAGTGCTCTCCGCCACATTCGCCCTAGGCACCATACTCAAATTCACTTAAGTAGTTACGGCTCGGGCTAAATAAAGCAAAGCCTCTCTTATATCCCTATTACTGAATTCTAAGGGATACTCATTACCCTCACCAACAATAGGGACTTGATCACCTTGCTCAACTTCCTCAACTTGAGGCGGAATATCCTCTTGCACCTCATTCTCCTCAAGTCTCCTAGCCGGTGTCCTCCTCATATTCATCTTCCTAGAAACACAAAGAAAACCATAAGAAAAAAGTACTCATAACTTTTACTCTACGACACCACATAGAAGTAGAAAAAGAAGGGAAAATCTAGCGTCTTATAGCCTCTCGCCCATAGATGTGTCGCGACTCACAACGATGGCCAAGAATCTACTAGATGTGACTTGATTAGACTTCTTGATTCCTAATACTACTTTCACAACCTATGCTCTGATACCGACATTTTCATATCTCGAAACCCCACCCTAGAAGTTAGGGGAAATCTCGGATTTCAACTAGCGTACTTGAACTCTCGGAGGTCTTGTACAAGCCCTAACATATCATTCATCGCATAAACATAGTGAAAAGTAGTGTAGAAATCAAAACTTTTCACTAAACGTATCATAGTCTTTAAGAACTCTTTCATATATTGCAATAGGAAATACTTAGTCTCAATATCATCATCTTAAGATACAAGAATACTTGGGACACGTCCCATACTTCAAAATACGAATATGGAATACTTAGTCTATGACAATACTTTGAATGGAAAACATAAAAGACATATATGCCCTCGAGTCAAATAAGGATGTTGACATCCAAATTTTGACCCCATTCGTTTAATTAATTATCGTCGATTTGTTTTATTTTGGCCGAATTCGCATTAAACCCCTTGAGTTGATTTACCATTGTTACTCCGTCTTACCCATAAAAAGGTCATGAATGGGGCCTTTTCTAGTCTGGCAACATATGCATAAGAGGCCAATCCCACCTCCCTTTCCCGCCCATCGATCACTTAGTTCAACTTAATGCATCTCAACCCAGCCTATTTTCCTGACCCGATCCGTTCTGCCTAATTTACTCTCAGAGCCCCCAAATTTCTAGAATCTAGCCAGCGTCAACAGCAATGCACGATAGCAGCTAGGCGAGCAACCTTGCACAGACTATCCTCTCCCTAGCGCATGAGAGTGTGGAGGGACGTGTGTAATAATCGACCCCTACGCTCGCGTTTTTCTTCCCCTCTCTTTCGATGGTACTGTACCAACTGTTTTTTTCTAGTGAAAAGCAGTTGTCGTAACAGCAAGGGCAGACACCCTCTTCCTTGAGTCGCAAAGATCAGGCCATGCAAGGGTGCAAGGACAACAGTTTGATCCAAGCCATACACGATTTCTATGCGTTCAGTACGAAGGAATCGTTTAGGAATATCCTGTTTTAGAGAGGACTTTGGGGGAAGATTTCCTTTCGGGTGAGCCTGAAAGAGAGGGGGGGAGGCCTTTCTTTTCTTTTCATTTTTGGAACCCTAATCCTGGATATATATAATCTTCCTTTTCTTCCCGAAGGGAGGGTTTTTTTTCTTTGGAAATCAAAATTAGGGGCTCTGAAAATTTTTAGCGTTTCGATATAAGAGTAGATCCTTTCTTGGTTGAAGAACACATAAATATTTATCATCTTAATACACGCCTCAGACGCCTTTTTCTACACTATTCGCGGCTTTCAGTTCATTGGATTCGCGTAGTCAAGATTGAGATACCTATAGTCGGTGGAATCGCTCTCTTGTTTGAGTTTTCAGTTCGCCGCACCGAGAAAAGGTAAAAATCTTTCATCTCCATTTCCATATTCGAACTTTCAGTTATTTACATCTTCTCAATGAAGTACTTGGTTTTCTTTTTCTTCTTGACTGAAGTGTTGTTGTTGCCGGAGCTGTTTTAATAATTGAAATGAGTTTGTTTTGTTTTAAAAGATATTTTCGACATATTAGTAGTCACCACTTAATTTTCATGAAAAAATTAAGAAAACTTGTTTTCAAATAATTTAAACAGGAGAATCATTTGAAAATATTAAAAGGGGGTTCAGGGATTCATATTAACGCCTTAGGAAGGTTTGGAAGGAACCTAAGTCGTTCCGCTTAGTGCGGCTTTCCGATAACTAACCATTTGACTACTATTTTTTAGATTTGCGAATTTGAAGTTAAACTTCCTAAAGCTTTTATCTATACAAAACTACAAATTTGAAATATTATCATTTTAGATTCAATTTTAGTTTTAAGTTTGATAAAAAGAAAGGCGTTCGACGAGGTTTGGAGTTTTTCTAAGCCTAAACTAACGACATTGAAACAAACACGTAAACAACTAGTAAAGAGAGAGAGAGAGAGAGAGAAAGAGATTTGGGTCCAATTTCGGGTTCTGTTTGCCTTGACCAAAATTGGACCCACCTGCTTTTGGGTCTTGAACCCATTTTTTCCTGTCCTAGTCTAATCATAAAAGAATAACTACAAGAAAATAAAACGACAAGGTCTTATGCCCATTACAAATAAAATACAAGAAAATAAACATAAAAAAAATCTTCCAATTTCGCCTTCCTCAAGCTCCTTCAATCTTCTTGGAATTCGAATTTTTGCACGTCGGTCTCGATGGTTTGACTCGAATGAAAGATTTTTGAGCCTTTATGGCTCTTCCGAAGGCATAGAGAAAAATGGAATCTCGAGGGCTCGAAGGGATTTCACATACAAAAATGATAGTAGGAATTAGTATACGAAATATTAAAATGAAGGAGATATATTGTAAATCCAACGGAATTCAATTAAACAAAACCTACTAAAAAGAATCAAATTAGGCCGAGGCATACAAATCTAGTAGGTCAAATGGGCCAAACTATTAGTGACAAAGCTTGTTGATAAAGTGATAATAGGCATATATTCATGATATTCAGCAAACAACAAACTCAAGATACGAAGAAAACAACGTTGCATACTTGTCAAACCAAACTCCTCATGCCAAAGTAAGAATGATAATTTTTGATAATGAGAAAAAAAAACAAAGAGTTCATGCTCTTATATCAGGAAGACATGAAAATATAGGATGGAAACACATAAACTCTTGACAATCACAAAGAGATGACAAGAAAAACATAGTATTAACGTCTAAAACAAATAAAGCGATTTAAAGACTAAGCTGATAGCAGGCCTAAAAACACAAGGAGATAAGTAAGAAGACTAATGATTTCTAAGGCTGGAAACAACTTCAAGATACATATTGCCTGCGCATCCAAAATCCAGCCATATTCTCGAGTAAACAACTCTAAAAGAGCAACATGACAACACTTGAAATCTTCATGAACAAAACTAAGCAGAAAATGGGCAGCATATAATCCTCCTTATAAAACCAACAAAAGAACTCATGTTCTATTCACTATCTCCATTGATACTTAAAGATGAATAACTCGTTGATTGAAGATTAGTAGATATATTTCATACGTTAAACAACGAAACTAAATCTATTTGAAATCAAGCATACCTTAACATATGTGGTAGTAATGAACCAAGAAAGAGCAACACTAGTGATCTTGAGGGAATGAAGAAATGCAACATCACGTTATTGAGCTATGGATCTTCAAGAACAGAACAAACTGCGACTAAAATGATGAAATCGATTGCAACTAACCATGAAAAACTCAAAACAGGAAGCAACACGAGACCAGCATGCGCAATAACACAAAATCACAACGTGCAATACGTCTCGAAATCGAACAACCAACAGATATAACATTTTATATTCACGGCAACACAGGCCCTGTACTCAACATTCAAATGTTTAACAGATTTGATCCCAAAATCCATTTTTGAAACAGAAAAAAAAACAAAGAAATAATATGAAGCAGGGGGAATTACCTCTTCGAAAGCAGCGAACGGGGACGACAACGAGCTAATGAATTCACCACCTTGCACACGGACTTGAGTTTTCGACAAAGAAAATGGAATCTAGTCAAAAACTTGGACCTGAACAACAGAATACTACCAGCTCTTCCGTCTGCCAATCGTTGGCAAAGGATTCGAAGTATTTTCCTCAAAATTCTTAGTATGTTATTGCTACGTAAAGCTGTCCAACTCAAAAGAGAGGTTTCTCCTTAGCTATATTCCCTTTTTCTATTTTACTGTGAAGGTAGTTTGAAAAAGAACGGAAAGAAATTTGACATCTACAAACCCTTTCAATGAAACCTGAACCAAAATTTCTAACCCCTTCGAATTCGGGTGAGGGGGGTTTATATAGAAGAAAAAATTAGGGTTTCGATTTTTGGGGCGGGTAACACGATTTCGGCCCATTCCCATTTCGAAATTTCGAAATCCTATCCCAAGCTGAAGGAATATCCCAATTTGATGCCGAATTCCCAACGGATGGGAGGTGAGGTGGACGATCCGGATCAATCCATCGTCCTTGGCAAACGACGTGGCTCAATCACACGATACTAAGGACGAATCCGCGTTATTTGCGCTGCTTATCGTACGTCCTTGGCAGGGCTGCAGGAGTCCGTTGCTGCTCCAACTGCGCCTGTACGAGCGCGAAGGGATATAGAGGGGACGCGCGACGTCGGGGAGGGAGAGTTCGCATGGGGGAGACGAGAAACGCTTTGGTGCGCGTCTCTTTCTGGGAAATTTTGGGGTCACGTCTGGGTAATTTTTGCTGGGTTTTCTCTTTCCTGGGATTGCGTCTGGGGGAGCTGGGAAGGGGAAGAAGAAAAGGGGGAAGTTGGTTCGGGTGAAAAAGGAATTGGGTGCTGGGTCAGGTAAAAATTTAAGGGATTTGGGCCTGGGAATTGTTTGGGCTGGTTATTCTAAATTGGAGGGTTCTTTGAAAGGGTGGGCTGCTGAAAAGTGTTTGGGCCTACGAATTGTTTGGGCTGGGTGTTCTAAGTTGGAGGGTTGTTTGAAAGGGTGGGCTGCTGAAAAGTGTTTGGGCCGACGAATTGGACTTGGGAAATTGTGGGCTGCTGGGAATAGGGAGGCCTGGGAATTAATTGGAAATTTGGGAAGGAAAATTTGGGCTTAAGGTTGAAAAAGGGGCCCAAGGTTGATTTCCAAATTGGTTTGGAGGAAAATGTTATGTTTTGGATTAGTCAAGTTAAATCAAATTAAGAAATTTGACTAAAATTTAAACCAAATCAAATCATATCAACTAATCAACGAGCTTCTTAATTTTAACAAAATAAAATAACTAATTCTAATTGCAAGCTAACGATATATATATATATATATTATATATATATATATATATATATATATATATATATATATATATATATATATGTATGTATATATATATATGTATATATATATCTCTCTCCTCTCTCTCTCTATATATATATATATATATATATGTATATATATATATATATATATATATATATATAGATATATACACCCACACACACACACACACACATATATATATAACCCATAATTTAAAAAACTAAATCAAATTAGTAGAATACTAACTAAAATATTAAAATCCTTTTGAGATAATTTTCAAGTATTTAAGGAATATATATGAATATATTTTCTAATTATAAAACTATAAAAGTCGACAAACATTATTTAAACGACTTCGGAAAATATTCAAAATTATATATATATATATATATATATATATATATATATATATATATATATATATATATATATAATTATATATATATATATAAATTATTTTAAATTGTTTGGGAATTAAAAAGCTCGTGAATTAATCGTATCAAGGTGGACAAAAATTGGGTGTCAACAGGTGCATTGAAGCATTGATGTTTATTATCAATATTTTGTCCTTATTTTGTACTCACAATGTTTTCTTTCGTGGAGTTTGAAGTGCAGTATTTTTTTTTGCAAAAAGTTGGTAATTTAGGAGTCGTAGGTACCATGGTTTAGCTGCTATCCGTCTAGTTCAACCATTAAAGTGTTGTGTTTGCTGGAAATATGTTCATGGCAGGTCATTTTGAATCGATGTTTGAACTTTCGTGATGAATGTGTTGGTTCGAACTTAGTTCTAGCCATGCTTATTTGTCGTTTAATTCGATTCTGTTGGCTACAATTTAGGTATTTGATGTTTAGAGACTAAAGGAACTTGAAACAACTCTGTAAATGTGTGTAAATTTAGTTTGTTTGAGATCATTTTTCATTTTGATATGAACTTTGTTGGAGTCGGGGTTATCTCTGTCTCATTTTTTTTTTAGTCGAAAGTGGCGTATTTTTTGTAATCAACTCTTCCGTTCCTGTGGTATAAATGAAATCCACTTTTGCTTGTTAAGAAATCCATTTTTACTTGTTGAGAATGCCTTCATTCAAGCTACTCAATTTTTGTGTTGAAGATATGGATTTATTAGGATGAATCTGCATGGTTTGTTTGCTTCTGTTTTTCTTATTTATTTATATTTTTAGTTTTTTTTCTTTTTTTTTTCTTTCACTTTGGTTTGATTTATTATTGAAATATAGTATTAAACTACATCGTTTAGTTATTATGCAAAAGGGATTTGTCAGCCTCATTCTAGTTAAAATGCACCCTGTTATGGGTTTTCTTGCCTATGAAATTATGTTTGTCAATGAGTCTATTGTTGGTCCTCTTCTTCAGCTCCTTTTTGGTTAATATTGATGCTCTTTTGTTCATTTATTAAGTTAGGAAGACTGGTAAAGTGAATATGTCTATCCCGACTTCAACGATTACTTTGCTTTGGCTTTCTCTTTCTTTGAAAATACGACAGGCATACTATGTCAAGAGGTCCTTATGTTTGAAAATATATGATGCATGTGTGTTATCCGCATGAGTTAGTTACTAGATTGTGTGTAGGTGAAAACTATACTTCCTCTTTAATGCTTTCCATTTGTTGTTAATTGTTATATTGTGTGTGGGTGAAGATTACTTTCCGTTCTTAACATCCAATTTTGTTTTATTGCATGTGAAACTATTTTCGAGTCCCATGGACTTCACTCCAATCCCTTGCACTTTCTCGTTGAGCCATAAAGTCTCAAAAGATCTTCCTCGAGTCATAGACCCCCTCAAAACTGGTGTACAGGTCAAAACACAACAAATGTGTTGCTGGGAATTATATTTGCAGGTGTTGAGGAAGCGGTATACCAGATGTATACATATTTTATACACCAATATATAGGTAAAAAAACGCACACGGGACCAAATTCGAAATGCAGGTCAATAACATTGAAAAAATACTGCTGTAAAAGAACTTTCAGCTTTCGAACCTTCAAGAGCAAGTCGATATACCATCTGTATACACTGATATACAGATGTGTTATACCACAGATGAGAGTAAAACGTGAGAAAGCAGATTTAACATACATGGATTTCGAATTCAAGTAAAATGCAGGAACAATGAATAGATGCATACATAAATTATAGCTCGTATACACTGGTATACACAATTTATACTGCGATACACTAGTAAAAACCGTACAGGTACGAATACGTCGAAGTAATCTAGAAAATACATGTGGAAGCGCGAGAATGCGTAATCCAAACAAATTAAAGGTTTCAAAAGTCCCAAAACGGTCCGGATATAAATCATATACAGCAGTATACATCAAATCTATACCCCAATTTTCCTTTTCAGCAAAAAATGGGCCAAGGCCCATCAACAAATTTTAATTAAATAGGCCCAAAGGCCACAAATCTTTCTTATGCAGGTTTGAATTATTGAAAAAGGGCCCAAGCCCAAGTTCTTGAGTAATTTAGTATAGGACAGGTGGATCAAAACTTAATTTAATGAATTTGGTTAATTAGCCCAAGTTCAAATACTCTTTCCTCTCCTTCCTTTATTTATTATTTGTTGGATTAATTAATGTTTGGTTGAACTTTTATTAATTTCTAAAGGACAACCATTTCTTACTATATTTATATAATCATAAATTTTTACTACTATTATTTATTTAGTTTGTTTTATTGACTTTTTTTCCCCAACATTTAGGTTATTCCCTTAAGATAATTTCCTCTAAATGCTTTCCTTTAGAAATAATGATAAATAAAAATGAAATGAAATAAATATATAATAAAATGATTTTTCTCTTCATTTTCGAAAAAGTTACTTTAGAGGTCATTTAGTCAAATTACCGGTCAATCGCAAGTTAGCGGGCATTCCGAGGGCCTGACACCTTCTCGAAATGTACATTTGAACTTCAAACCTTTTTCGATTGATTTTTATGTGTTTTAAATCTTCTGAAAATTAATTATAATTTTCTTTCTTGATTTTACCAAAATCAAGTGGCGACTCCGTAAATTGAAAAATTGATTTCTCTTTAATCATAAGATTAATTAATTTTTTGAAACTTAGTCATTTTTCACTATTTTGACCAAATAATATTTTTAAAAGTAAAACACAAATGACGACTCCGCTGAGGAGTAATTAAGTTCTAACCATGAGATTTGACTGTTTGACTAATTGTTTTTAGTTGTTAAAATGATGTTTCTGCCGAATATGTTTAAATTTTGATAAATTGTCATTGCATTTTATGGAATTTTCCGATTTATATGTATAATATATTAAAAGACGGTTTGCGGAACCGCAACCAGACTTTTTTATACTCACTCTTTTTTGAAATTAGCGGCAAGTTATTATTTTGTTAGGCATCAAATGGTTGTCCGTTTGGGTTGCCGGTCCTTTCAAAAAGCCATTCCTAGTGAACTAGCGTAGAGCCGAGCCAAACCCAAATTTAGAAGCATTTGAACTAAGAATGATTGCTATTTTTGTAGGATGAATCCGACACACAAACCTTTGAGAACAAGAATGGTTACTGTCCCCGACCCTTTCCTCAAATTATGGTGGAGGTTCATGAACAACGATGATAAAATGATTGTTCAGAAACAGATAGGTCATCTCCCGTCGCTGTTAGAGATAAATGTGTGGCTTGACCTAATTTGAACGATGGTGAAATTCTGGGATAGCGAGAACATGATTTTTCGGTTCGGGAAAGTAGAGTTGACTCCAACTATAGAAAAAATCCTTGTCAGCTATGAAAGTGTCGCCATGTGCAACAAAAGGAAACGACATCCAGATACAGATCTCTTAAACCCCATAATATGGGATTTCGCGGAAATTCGAGAAAAGTTGTCATTGGTCAAATCCGAATGGATGGACAAACTCTCCGGCCCAAATATATCATTCAGGAAACTATATTATCGATTTGGGTGTGCAAGGGCTTACGAGAAATATAAAGATGAGTTCGTATCAAAAGAAAAATGGAAACTGACGCGTCCCCTCGCATTTGCGATATGTTTGCTCGGAACGATGGTTTTCCCTCAAGGGCAAAAATACACTAATCATCCTAGTGTATTTATGGTCACTCATGCCATTTTCTATGGAGTGGATTACAAAACATCAATAAATTACTACACTTTAGCGCCCATGATTCTGGCTGACATCTACAGGGCTTTAGACAATTGTCAAAGCGGAAAACGCTTCTTTCAAGGGTGTAATCTGATACTACAGTGGTGGGTAATGCGACATTTAATCAAGAATCATAACCCAAAAGAACCAGATCCCCTAAGACGGTCCGACGAGCTACATGGTCATGATTGGTGGTTGTATCACAATCGTTGCAACAAGACAGAAGGAGAGAGTTTTTGGTATCCAAGGCTTTGAGGGCTGAGAGAAGAAGACGTACAACGGTCAATAGATAGTTTGGTGGTAACTAAGAATATGGTGGTTCGAACTGAAAAAGTCCCTTATTTGGTATTTGTTTGGTTAAGATGGACTAGGTCATATGCTCCTTGTCGAGTTTTGAGACAACTAGGAGGGAAAGAAGAGTTGCCCCAGATCGCAGATATGAGGAAATTCATAACTGACCACGAGAATGAGCGAGTTGCATTTGCTGAAGATATGCGTAGGATGTGGAGATCTCAAAGAGTGTTGGGTGAGCCTGTACCAAATAGGTTTCGTCCAGAATGTTCGAGGGAGTACAAAGAATGGTTGAAAAAGAGTCTCGCTGGAAGTATTGAGCCTGGTCCAAATGTTCCCCACATTATTGACGATGTTGGAGCCAAACATCAAGTCCGCCCTCACCGCCTTCAAGAAAAGTTTGATAGGAATGAATTAGAACATCAACGTTGTCACTCAGAAGATGTCAAAGTTATAGCTCGATTGACACAAGAACTGCGAAGAGCCAAATAGTGCATGGCAGAGTTTGATGATAGCATGTAACAACAGATTCAGTCGATAGAGGGGTTCAAACATCAAGAAGGAGCTCGATTGGCGAGAGATTATCTCTGGGCGAACAGATATGCTATGTGGGAAGAGGTCAACATCGCCAAGAGGACCAGACTTGGTGAAGGATCAGAGGAGGCCTGAATTTTATTTACCATCCCCTGCGTGTGTAATTTATTTTCAGAATTATTTCTCTGTTTTATGTTTATCAGACATTTTGGATGCTATAAATGAAGTATTTTGGGGATAATAAATCGGGTTTAAAAAGCATATACATCCTTCAATTCCTTAGGCCTACCTAAGACTGGTCAACGTAACGGGACGTACCGGTACCGTTCCGGTTCGTCCCGTTTCGGTTGCCTATGGGATGGGACTGGATAGTCTGAACCGGTACAAGGAACGGGACGGAACCGTGATTTTGTATCGGTGTACCGGCACTGGTTCATCCCGGTTCAGTCCGGTTCCATTCCGGTCCGGTTTATTTAATATATATTAATTTTTTTATATTTTATATTTTATATAGTTTATATTTAAATTTTTTATAAATTATATTTTATATTTTTTGACACTTATTATTTTAATATTAATGAATATAAGTAATAACTTATAAGTATAAACTTCAAAAGGTTTAAATTTTGAAAAATTTATTAGACTTACTTGCAAACTTAACAACAACAAAAAAATTAATAAAATATCTTTAAAATAAACTTAAGTAAAAAATTATAGTATAAATTTAAAAACTATTAATTTTATACTTAAAAAATATATATTTTCGTAATTCCAAAAAATATCGTTCCGTTTATCCCGTCCTGTTCCATCCCAGTCCGTTCCGGTTCATTTCAGTTCCATCCCGGTATATAGTGGAACGGGACGGAACCGATGAATCATCCCGGTAATTCCGGTCCGGTTCATCCCGGTACCGGTCAATATATCGGTCAACGGGTTCCGGTCCGGTCCGGTACCGGTTCATTCCTGCCCGGTGAACCGGTTCTGGTCCGTTGACCAGTCTTAGGCCCACCCTTGGCATAAAAGGGTCACAAGCATGTTTAGGACACAATATTTGTGTGTTTTAACTGCTTATGTGTTATGTTGCTATGAATGAGGATATCATAAACTCACTCCTATTAAGAAATTTCCAACGAATATACAGAAGCCACAATTACAAAATTTTCGAGTCTCAAGTTTCTCACTCTAAAGACACCTCCTATACCACAAATCCTAAAATATTGTTCTACCGTCTCAGGAAAGGTAAAATTACTGCTATGGATAAGGGTAAAAACATCCATATGGAACTCACTAAAGAAGAACTACAGAGAAAGATCGAACGGATCATTCGGGAAATTCAAGAAGCCAAGGAAGAAGGGCTCAGAGTCGACATAGCCACCGCAATTTACAAAGTTGCAACCATGACATTGGATGAGGATCTGACATCACAGATGAAAAGAAAGAAAGATGTTGAGGTGGAGATAGAGAGCTTGAGAGAGAAATTGGACACGCTTCTGTTGAAAGTGCAAGAAATAGAAGCTAGAGAGGAGACGATAGTTCGGAGACCGCCGCTCTGTTAGCTAAAAGTGTGTTACTTGACAAGGAAATGATAGTCCACAACAACCTGACGGGCGCAAAATACCCCGCCTATGAGAAAGGAGAAGCCAATAGTGGTCCCGACAACGCTCACCTTGAAGTGATAGAGGAGGATGACGGCGAGGAAATCGTCTACAAGCCTCCATTCTTAGGTCGTCTTAAAGGAAGAAAATAATGCTTCAACAAGAAGAGAAACGACTAACTTGTCATCGTCATGTTATCTTTTATCAATTCTACTGTTGTCTTTCAATTTCCTTGTAATCTTAATGAATGAATGAAAATATTTTATCCTATACTCGAACTACGTTGGGCCGGAATTATCCTAGTGAGATACGTAGGCACCCTCTCCAGGCCCGGCCCCTATCTTTAAAAAAATTTTCATTCTTTCCTTCATATTACGAGAAGATACGAAGATCAGATCAACAGATGTCAATTATAAGCTGCAAGAAGATCGTAGCTCAACGTAATGTAGCCTTCCCGAGATAGTGTCAAAACTAAAGAAGCAAACTCTTACTTGTTAAAGAAATAAAAAGGGTGTTTCCTTCCTCACTCGTGGTATTAATATATCCTCAAACAAAGCGACTTATGTTTTTATCTACTCTCTGTGTGATATTATGCATTTTGTACTCTGAATCTGCACATATAAATCTGCCTTTGAGTTGTTTTCCTTCTCAGGTACTTTGAAACTGATCTGTGTCGATCGAAAGCTGGCAGATCATCCTTATTTTACCAGATCTAAAGGTCCTGCAGTTTCCTTCCCTAGACAAAACTCAGACAGAGGAAAGACAGTTATGGGAGATAACAATGAAGAAGTGAGTCTTACTGATGTTGTGGTGGTCCAACCCACTGTAGCAGAACAGAATGAGCTGATTATGCAGTTGATGCAACAGGTTGCAGAAATGACAGTGGAGATGCAATGGAGACAGGATCTATCTCCGCCTGAATTTGCTCCTAATACCGCTTATGCAAGGCCTCCAATCTACTTCCCTTCCTCAAATATGGATCCAACTCAGAATCAGCCTTCTACACCTGTTTATAATCCGTCAGTTATAGATCTAACGATCTAAAATCCAGAATATGCTTCTGCATCCTACCAAACTCCATCACCTCTTCAAAACAAGCATTCTCAAATGCCACCCCATCCTCAGAATACTACTCACCATCAAACCGCTCCACCGCCACAAAATCAAAACCAAAACAAAAATCAAACTGTTTTCAACCCCAAACACCTCATCACCATTTAAATCAGAACACCAATCCTGGGGCCTACCCACAGAACTACCAAACTGCCCAAAACGTTCCAAGTCCCTCTATAGCTCCACCCCTACCAAAGAGAGCCACCTTCCAAGTTCCCATTCATGCCGAACACGATGTGCACGGTTCTGAGTTGGATCACTTTGAAGAACAGGAAAGGGAATGAAAGGCAAAGGAGGATACAAAGATCAATATAAAAGAGGAAATCAAAAGGGCCATGAAAGAGCTACAGTGCATCCCAGACATCGCTGGACTCAGTTTTGAGGTTTTGTGCATCCACCCAGATTTGAACCTTTCCGAAGGGTTCAAGATTCCGAAGTTTGACACCTTTGGAGGAGTGGGCAACCCCATGGCTTATTTGAGAGCCTATTGTGACCAGCTCATGGGAGTTGGCAGTGCTGAGGCATTATTGATGCGTCTTGTCAGCCGAAGCTTGTGTGGGGAGGCCCCCGAATGGTTTACCTCACATAAAACCAGGAAATGGCCCAGTTGGATGCGTTAGCCAAAGATTTCATTGACCGATTCGCCTAAAACGTCGAAATAGTTCCCGATCCGTATTCTCTAGAGAAGATGAAGCAAAAGCCAACTGAAAGCTGTAGGGAGTTCGCCTATACGTGGAGAAAGGATGCAACAAGAGTAAGACCACCCATGATCGAGAAATAGATCATGGAAGTGTATGTGTGGGTGCAAGAGCAAGAATACTACGATAGAATCATGTTGTTGGAGCAAAATTCTCTGAGATAGTCAAAATTGGTGAGACTATCGAAGACAGTTTGAAATCGGGGAAGATAGCCCGTGTATCTGCGTCACCTGGATCTTCAGGATTGCTGAAGAAGAAGAGAGAAGAAGTTGCCGCTGTCTCATATGGGGAAGAAAAACCCCTAGAAGCTCGTCGTTTCCCAAAGTCGTTCCAGGCCTTCCCCAAAGTCCCACCAAGCTTATTACCCGCAATCCAGTCATCCCAATAACCATAATACTACCCCCACTTATCCGAACGCCCAAGTTTCGTTGTATCAAAGTCCACCCCTTAATCTCCAAAATCTTTCCCCCATATACCCAAATTACACTCAACCTTACCACATCCCATCTCCCCATCAGAATACTACTCCCAACTGTGCCAATGAACAGTCGAGCTATCGAGCACCCCTCCTATTTATCACGTCCAGGCTCCATTATACAAAAATCCCCTTTCGAATTACCAAGTTCCATCGCCAAATTACCAACAAACCCATATCCTGGAAACCAAGCTCCCCGTCCAAATACCCGAAATTATCAACAGGTGCCTCCCCCTGAACAAAGCGGCTATGACCCTTCCCGACCCAGATTTGAAAAGAGGCCTTCAAGGAACATTAGTGCACTTTCTGAAAGCCGGACCAAACTGTATGAGAGACTGGCTGCAGCGGGATACATTCACCATGTGAAGCCCAAGCCCGTGGATGTAAATTTAAAGTTCTACAAGCTCGATCAGAGATGTGCTTATCATTCGAACAGTGTTAGACATGATACAGAAGATTGTTTCAACCTCAAGCACAAAATTCAAGATCTGATCGATCAGGAGGTAGTTTCTCTCCAGCCGACGGTGCCAAATGTCAACAGAAACCCGTTACCGAATCATAGAGGTGGCAATATTAATATGATCAAAACGGATGAAGACTGGTGTGGAACGAAGATGATTACCCCCATTGTGCACGATGATTCGGAAAGGGATGTCGCTTCTTTAATTGTCAAAGAAAAGAGAGAGTTTGTTATTTTGACACCTACAAAGGTTGTTGCCTTGGTGCCGTCAGAAACTCTCGCTAAGCCTAAATTTGTCATTGAAACTGCTGCGGCTCAAGGCATGACCAGGTCTTGAACGTGTTACACTCCTGACAAGCTTTCTCTCGGAGGACAGAAGAAGGACCAGGCTAAAAGGACGATAAGCGAAGGAGAAGCGGAAGAATTCTGGAGAAGAATGCAACAAAGGATTATTCCATCGTCAAACATTTAGAGAAAACTCCAGCTCAAATATTTGTATGGGCCTTGCTGATGAGCTCTCAGTCCCACAGGAAGGCCTTAATGAGAGATCTCGATGATGCGTACGTACCTTCATGAACAAGTAGTGATAGTGTGGCTGCCATGATTCATCAGGTTATTCGAGGGCATCAGATTAGCTTTTGTGACGATGAGATGCCAGTCGAAGGAAGATCACATAACAAAGTGTTGTACATTACCGTGATATGCCGTGAAAAGGTTGTAAACCACGTCTTAGTAGATGACGGATCCGGTTTGAATATCTGCCTATTGTTGACATTGAGGCAGCTAAGGTTTGACCTTGGGAAACTAGAGCAAAACCAGGTCAACGTGAGAGCTTTTGATGGGCTTCAAAGAGATACGTTGGGAGCAATGAATTTGACCATTCAAATGGTCCCCGCAGAGTTCAGCGTGCAATTTCAAGTATTGGATATAGATACAAGTTACAACCTTCTTTTGGGAAGGTCGTTCATCCATATGGCGGGAGCCGTCCCCTCTATTCTCCATCAAATGATGAAGCTTGTGTGGAAGAATGAAGAGTTGGTTATTCATGGCGAGGGGAGTCACCTTGGCAGGTAGGTGCCGATCATTGATGAGATTTCACGCGGTACAGATTTTTATACGATGGAGCTGGCGAATGCCACCGGTGAAGATTTGGCCCCACAGACCCCTATCCCTGTTGTATACAAGATGATAGCCACCGTGATGCTTCAGAACGGTTTTGAGCTAGGGTTTGGATTGGGAAGAGATTCCCAAGGAATTGTTGAGCCCGTTCCGGTCCTCGTTAAGGGATCCAAATATGGTTTGGGGTATATCCCCACGATGACGACATGGAAAGGAAGAAGAAAAAAAATCAAGAGTTGGCTAAGCCAGTCCTACATCTGTATCAATCCTTTCCAATCCGGGAGTATGCCGAGCCTGAAGACTTTAGGGAAGGAATATGTGACCTCTTCGAGGAGATCGATGTTGTTGTCAAGGAGGAGGTCGCGCTATCTGGTATTCGCGATGCTGAACCAGGGGAGGTGCTGCAGAATTGAACCTCCACGCCGATCCTGATATCCCGAACTCTTCGGTAGAACGGCGTCATTTCATGCACATTAAAATCGGTGGTCGTCCGGAGGAGGCCCGAGACCCACCATTTATGCATTTTTTCTTAACAGGTCAAATTTTTGATTTTTTGTTGTGATGTTCAAAAAGGCAACATGGCCCCATGCCATGGCCAAAGTTTGAATTGTTTTTAAACGAAAGCCTCGTTATATTTAACTTTATTTATTTAGTTGTTTGTTATTCCTTACTTTCCTAATTTTGTCTGTTTATGATTTCAGTAACATAAGTTACAGACTTGCCAATGTCATGTCATGTCACGAGCTAAATGAACAAAATGAGGCGGGTGACGACAAGGTTGACGATTATGAAGAAGAAAGTGGGGAACCAGATTATGTCACCGAGGAATTTCGCAGTTTGAGAATCAGCATAAACCTAATCTAGAGGAAACGAAAACGGTGAATTTGGGAGATATAGAATGTGTTAAAGAGGTTAACATTAGCACCCACCTAAATGAAGCTCAGAAAGAGGTCCTAGTTCATTTGCTTGCTGAATATAGTGATGTATTCGTTTGGGAAGTCGGTGATATGCAAGGGTTGAGTACCTATGTCGAATCTCATAAGCTGCCAATTATCCCAGGGTTCGATCCAGTGAAGAAAACAACTCATAAATTCAAGCTTGAACTGAGTTTGAAGATTAAGAAAGAGATCACCAAGCAAATAGAGTCCCGATTTATGGAAGTGACACAATATCCAACTTAGATGGCCAATGTTGTTCCGGTCGCTAAGAAAGACGGGAAAATCAGGATTTGTGTTGACTATAGAGATCTCAATAAAGCTATCCCGAAAGAATTTTCCGTTGTTGAATATTCATATTTTGATTGACAACTGTGCTAGGTATGAAATGCAGTCGTTTGTGGACTGTTACGCAGGCTATCACCAAATTCTGATGGATGAAGAAGACGCGGAATAGACGACTTTCATTACACCTTGGGGTGTATATCACTACACGGTGATGCCGTTCGGCCTAAAGAATGCGGGTGCCACCTACATGAGAGTTATGACGACCATTTTTCACGACATGATTCATAAGGAGATTGAAGTTTAAGTGGATGATGTCATAATCAAATCCCGTGAGAGTTTGGATTACCTGACAGATCTAAGGAAATTCTTTGATCGTTTGCGTCGTTACTACTTGAATTTGAATCCCACCAAGTACGCTTTTGGAGTTCTAGCCATGAATTTTTTTGGGATTTATAGTCAGCAGAAGTGGTATTGAGCTCGACCATTCTAAGATTAAAACAATTCAAGAGTTACCTCCGCCAAAGACAAGAAAAGAGGTGATGAGTTTCTTAGGGAGGTTAAATTATATTAGTCGATTTATAGCTCAATCAACCGTGGTGTGTGAGCCTATTTTCAAGCTGCTGAAAAAAGACGCCCCAAAAAAGTTGACTGAAGAGTGTCAGACTTCTTTTGATGCTATCAAGAACTATTTGTTCAAGACATCAAACATATCAACATATAGACACTATGACATTTCCTCATCAAAGACTATCAAAAGACTTACTTAAGACTTCCTAAGTTCGGATCATGTCCACATAATCAACATCTTTCCTAAATAGAGTCATTCTTAAGACTCATCTAGGTAAGATACGAAGTGACCATCCCTATGCCCCCTTCACAGCTTAACTAGACAACTCTTAACTACTTTAGATAGGTAGTTATTTCATTTACATACTTCATAACATAAGTCATTAGTTCATTAGTTCATTATGACTCATACATCATATAAAGGACATTCAAGTAATGGTCTTAGACAAGACCTAGGGACTCTAACTAACACCTTCAAAGCCTATTGTTCAATGTCTAGATAGCATCTCATACCACCACCTAAGCTTCATAGAACTTCTCTAGTACTTGTAAGTGTCCCACATGATGAGAATATGAAATAACCGACATAGACCATGATAGCTAGACATGGAATCTGAAGTTCTAACCTACTCCCATGAGGGTATTCTACTTGCCAAGGTAGAACTAGGACACATCCCATGTAGGCACATGTCTAAGGAATATGAAGGGATTTTCTGTACTTTAGTCTCATTCTTAAGTAGAGATACATTGTACTCTAGTCCCATTCTCAAGTAGAGCTACTTCCTATTAGATAATCACTCGGTGCTAGCCTTGGTTGTCAAAGAGTAATTGACATTCAAGGATCACATGTCGAGGGTTCCTTATCTAGTTCATAACCCAATGACATTTACCCCTGCCAAAGAGGTCCACTAGGGTTACCTTCCAATGGCGACTAAGATAGCTCATTATCACTTTCCTAAGGATTGATATGATGTCATTCCAGCCAATTAACCTTAAGTCCACCATTTCTTTACATGAAGGATACCATTACGACTCTCGACTTCAACATTAATTACATAACCTTTACCACATACATGTCTTTCGTAACATCTTCTAAGGTATCACATATCTTTCATCCATGCATGACAAGGGTTCAGTAAGCCTACCTAGTGATACATATCATAATCTCATTACATTCATTCATATATCAAGTAAGGGACACAAGTCCACCAAACAAGACACTACATTCTTTCACTTTATCACATATAGCATATCATTCTTTAAAGCACTTAGGATGACCCTTATCTTCTTAATGCCATCCTATACATTACTATATCATTATCAATATAACCATCATAACTCATATATTCAAGTGGGAACAATCATGTATCAATATCTAAGACTACATATATAAGCACATAGTCATAGTCTAACATGATCACCTACATACATCAATATCTTAACGAGTGGATAGATATCATCATACTTCACATAGTCAACTACACAAATAGCTACATTAATTCAAGTAATGCTGACAAGGCCATGATCATCATATTGCATAAAGTAACGCTGTTAAGGCCACATCAATTACAAAAAAAGCACATAATACCGCCACCATAAGTGGGACATACCAATAACAACATAATTGAAGTATAAATAACATCAAAATACAGTAAATAGGTCATCTTACCACCACCACATCCTCATCACCTCAATTCAATGCTAAATAATCCAATTCAACCTCAGAAGGCCCTTACCAATGGCCATGAACAATAATTTAACGTAGAAACTATGATAATAAATCAAAATGGGTCAATTCAATAGATATTCATCCATCAAAGATAACCTAGATTTAAATTGAACACAATTCTTACATCATTAGAAATCCCATATAAATCTACATCAAAATTCATCAACATTACATCAATATCAAGTAACCCATAACATAGTCAAAATCTAGGGTTCATCTGATTCATGGGTTCATAGGTAATTTAGGTTATACTAATCTATAAAATATAAATTAAATCATTATTAAATGTTTACCAATCATTAATGCAAGAACCCATGGTAGAATCATGAAATTGGATAATTCAACTTAAGAACTTTAGAAAACATCTTTAGAATTAGGGCTCCTTGATGAAATGAGTTTCAAGGATAAATATCCATACCTTGATGAATATAATTCTTCACTTTGATTAAGAATATCCACTCAAAATGTCAAACGAATCTCTTCCTTGATTTTGGACTTCAATGGAGTCTTTGGGAGTTCTTAAGGGATTTTGGGGTTTTGATTTGGAACAATTAAATCTTCTAAGTGTTAAACACTTATAAACATGTTTAAAATACCAAAAATACCCTTAATAAACCGCCAATACTGTTAATTGGAAGTGGGGTGAAATTCAAATATCACCCCTAACTTGACAGTGAACTTGCGCAAACACAAGCCCACAGACGACTGCCCATCAACGGGGCGTCAATGCACAAATGGATTGTGCTGTCCTCCGTCGTCAGAGACTGGAAAATGGAAGCTTTTCTTCCTAGTCTAAGTCTCAAATGACAACATGCCACCCATGGGGCGTCGATTGACCCACTAGGCGTCGACTGCGTCCGTGGTTTGGGCTGTCTTGGGCAGCCTTGACAGCAAGTAATAGGTCCTTCCTCAAGGACCTTTGGTTGGTCCTTGGGGATTTTGACCGGACGTTTATAACCCAAAAATGATTGTCTATGATTTTAGAACCTCTCACATTAATTTCATCCAAAATGAACACGTAAAACATGACGAAACATGCCTAGGCACCAAAAGTCATTTCAAGGCACATCTTGCGAACGTCATGGACATTCTGGGACGTTTGAATTCCGAACTCCACGAAACTTGACACACTGTCTATACATGATATATTTACTCATTTAAGTAACATGCAACCTAATGATCACACATAAAAACATAGAACCACATATGAGGCATATAGGTGACTTAGTCGTCGAACGTCTTGGTAGTCCCTTGACGTTTGACTTCCAATGCACCTAATACTTTAGCTACTGGATCTATACCATATAATACAACTATTTAGGAACTTATATCATCAGTACCCACATGTTAGGATCTAGTTAACCTAAGTCATTTTTGGTATCTTACAATACCATGCATGATACATACTATTGGTTTGGTAGAGTACCACACAAGGTACAAGTTCTTACATGTCACACTATTACATGGTACACTATTCTAAAAATAGATGAATACTATCCTATTTTAAATAGTAAATCCTTATCCACACTAACCATTATTATTCTAATGTAATAAGACAACAAACATTATTCAAACTCAGTCGCACCTAACATGTGAAGGAGCTTACTAAAATTTAAAAAAAATCACATAAAATAAAGAATGTTGTTGTTGTTGGGTATGTAGCAAGAACTGATGGGAAATAGAGGGAGGGAGAGAAATTTGAAAAGTTTAGAACTTGAAAGGTTGGGAACTTGAAAAGTCCTGTAATGCTTTATTGAAAAAGGCAATAGTCCCTCATCGGTAATGGAAATAAAAAAAGGAGAGTTTAAATAAATAAACCCTCCTATTAATTATTAAAAGGGTTGGAAAGAGGGACCCCCTCGCGCAGTCGTCGTCGCTCGCTCGCTTCGGCTTCGACTTCGGCTTTGGCTTTGGATTTGGATTTGGATTTGGATTTGGCAAATGATCGATCGAGATAAAATTTTTTGGACAAATTTATTTTAATTATTTAATTAATTTAATGGCCAAAAATTATTTTCAATTAATTAGTTGATAACAGAAGTTAACCGAAATGTTTTCAACTTTTTAGTTAACCTGACCCGACTCGGATCCGCGCCCGTGACCTGTTTTAAATTCCGTTATATTTAAAAATTTCCGCCATGACTGTTCTGAAAGGTTGCAACTTTCAGGAACACTCAATACCATTTGAAAGTTTGCAACCTTTCATTAATGGCCGTGTCAATTCTGAAAGGGTTGCAACCTTTCAGAATATATTCTTCTTGCCTATAAATATCATTCAGTCTTCAGAATATTTCCCTACAAATTTTCTGATCTTGCTTCTTCTTAAAAACACAATTTCTTCGTGTACTTTCCTGCTATGGATTGATTCGCTGACAGTAGAGTTTTTGGTATCTATACTCTACTGATTAAGATCATTTTACCCTGGGAGGTTATATTCCAAATCAAACCTCGTATACTAGAGGGGAATAATTTCATTAAGGGGAGATAGTGAATTCAGTGGACTTGATTTTCTTCCTAAATTATTCAAAAGAGTATTCCAGATTCTGGTAAGTTTTACATATTCAATTATTTTTTACAAATAAACTTCTGTTCATCTTATTTATTTGTTCTAAAAATCTCAGTTACTTTGTGTTTCTTACTGATTTATTACAACCAGTAATTTCTGATTTTCATAAAACAGATTTGCAACAATCTTATGGAAATTAGTAAATCTGTGTTTCTGGTGGAGACAAAAATCTTTGTGTTTTTATACTCCTTTAAGTCTGCAATTATAATTTATTGCTTACTCATATTGTATCAATTTTGTTTATCAGAAATGGAAAACACTGGTGTTACAGTGGCTATTGTTGCACCAACCCGAACTCTTGTATCACAAGCAGAGAAATCGGGTAAATTCATAGGTGTGAATTTTAAAGGATGGCGGCAACGAGTATTTTTCTGGCTTACCACTCTAAGTCTGCAGAAATTTACAAGTGAAGATACTCCAGTCCCTGCTGATGATATGCCAGACAGGGAAAAATTTATGATTGTTGAAGCATGGAAATAGTCAGACTTCCTATCTAAATGTTACATTTTGAGTGCTTTAGAGGATGACATATATAATGTCTATAGTGCAATAACAACTTCAAAAGAGTTGTGGAATGCACTTGAGAAGATATATAAGACAGAAGATGCATGCTTGAAAAAGTTTGTGGTCGCAAAGTTTTTAGACTATAAAATGGTAGATAGTAAAACTATTGGATCACAAGTGCAGGAACTTCAACTTATTCTCCATGATCTGATTGCTGAAGATATGTTAGTAAATGAAGATTTTCAAGTGGCTCCAATGATCGAGAAGTTGCCTCCTTCGTGGAATGATTTCAAGAATTATCTAAAGCACAAGCATAAAGAAATGAAGCTTGAAGATCTTGTGATTCGGCTCAAGATTTAGGAAGATAACAGAAATGCCGAAAAGAAGTCGCATAAGAATTCAACAATAATTGGAGTTAATATTGTTGAAGAAGCTCCTACCAAAGACAAAAAGAGAAAGAAGTCCAATGGGCAGAAGTCAGAACAGGCCAAGAAGAAATTCGAAGGTAACTGTTATAATTGTGGCAAGGCTGGTCATAGATCTTCTGATTGTCATGCTCCAAGAAAGGACATAAACTAAGGCAAAGGCAAAAGTCAAGAAAACATCCTGGAAAATATGGAAGATTAAGATGACTTGTGTGCAATGATATCGGAGTGTAACTTAATTGGAAATCCCAAGGAGTGGTTTCTCGACTCAGGAGCCACTAGACATATTTGCTCTGCAAAAGAAGCCTTTGCAACGTACACTCCTGCTGAGTACGATGAAGATTTATTCATGGGAAACACAGCAACAGCAAGAATTGCAGGAACTGGGAAAGTAATGTTGAAAATGACATCCGGCAAAGTGTTGACTTTAAACAATGTTCTGCATGTCCCTACTATTTGGAAGAATTTAGTTTCTGCTGCACTACTCGTTAAGAACGGGTTTAAGTGTGTCCTAGTTAGTGATAAATCTGTAATAAGTAAGAAAGAAATGTTCATAGGAAAGGGCTACCTCAATGAGGGTCTTTTCAAACTAAATGTAATGGTTATTGACAGTATTAATAAAAATTCTGCTTCTGTTTACTTATTGGAGTTAAGTGATTTATGGCATGCCCGTTTGGGACATGTAAATTACAAAGCCTTGCGAAAATTGGTTAATCTAGAAGTATTGCCTGATTTTAAATGCGATAAGTCGAAATGTGAAATTTGTGTGGAAAGTATGTTTGTTAAACATCCTTACTAGTCTGTTGAAAGAAATTCTAAAACTTTAGACTTAATTCACACAGATATATGCGATATGAAGTCAACACCATCTCGTGGTGGAAAAAATATTTTATAACTTTTATTGATGACTGCGCTCGATTTTTTATGTATATTTGCTTAATAGTAAGGATGAAGCAATTGATGCATTTAAGCAATACAAAAATGAAGTGGAAAACCAATTGAATCTAAAGATAAAAATGATTCGGAGTGTTAGGGGTGGAGAATATGAATCTCCTTTTGCAGAGATATGTTTGGAATATGGTATTATTCCTCAAACTACTGTACCTTATACACCACAGTCAAATGGTTTGGCAGAACGGAAGAACAGAACATTAAAGGAAATGATGAATTCCTTAATGATCAATTCTGGTTCACCGTGAATTCTTTGGGGGGAAGCCATCCTTACAGCTAATAAAATACTCAATAGAGTACCCCATCGAAAAACACAACCAATTCCATATGAGTTGTGGAAATGAAAATAACCCAACTTGAAATATTTCAAAGTGTGGAGTGTTTAGCCAAGGTAGAGGTTCCTTTACCTAAGAGGGTTAAAATTGGACCCAAAACAATATATTCTGTCTTTATTGGGTATGCTGTGAATAGTAAAGCCTGTCGATTTTTGGTTCACAAATCTGATACTCCTGAAATTCATGTTAATATGATACTTGAATCAGATAATGCAGAGTTTTGTGCAAACATTTATCCGTATAAAACTGAAAGTGAGTCAACAAGTGAAAGACCTTAACGACCACGAGAAGAATCAATGGAAAATATTCTAACTAGTGAGGAACCTAGGCGAAGTACTCAAAAACGAAAGTTTGTTTCTTTCGGACCAGATTTTGTAGCACTATTGCTTGAAAATGAGCCTCAAACATTTAAAGCAGCTATGTGTTCGTCAGAGTCAACTTATTGGAAAGAAGCAGTCAATAGTGAGATTGAATCAATTTTAAGCAATCACACTTGGGAATTGACTGATCTTCGTCCAGGAAATAAACCTTTAGGATCAAAATGGATCTTTAAAAGGAAAATGAAACCTGATGGGACTATTGACAAATATAAGGCTAGACTGGTAGTCAAAGGGTACAGACAAAAGGAAGGTCTGGACTACTTTGACACATACTCTCTAGTAACAAGGATAACATCAATTATGATGTTAATAGCACTAGCAGCAGTGCATGATCTTAAAATCCACCAAATGGATGTAAAGACAACCTTCTTAAATGGAGAGTTAGAGGAAGAAATTTACATGGAACAACCTGAAGGGTTTATCATTCCAGGTAAAGAAAAGAAAGTGTGCAGACTTGTGAAGTCACTTTATGGACTCAAGCAAGCACCCAAACAATGGCATGCTAAATTTGATCAAATAATGTTGGCAAATGGATTCAAGATTAACGAATGTGATAAATGTGTTTACATTAAAAACGTTATGAATCATGAAGTCATTGTCTGTTTGTATGTTGATGACATGTTAATAATGAGTAAAGAATATGACAATATAAATGCTACTAAGCGCATGTTGTCCAGCAAGTTCGATATGAAAGACTTAGGAGTTGCTGATTTGATATTAGGGGTCAGGATTATCAAAACTCCCAGGGACTAGCATTATCTCAATCTCAATATATTGAAAAAGTATTAGATAAGTTCAATTACTTGAATTTCAATGTAGTCAAAACTCCAATTGATTTAAGTTGTACATTTAAAAAGAATGAAGGTCAAAGTGACTCTCAATTGGAATATGCCAGAATGTTGAGAAGTTTGATGTATATTATGAATTGCACGCGACCAGATATAGCATGTGCTATTATTAAACTGAGTCGGTACACTAGTAATCCAAATCAAACTCACTGGATGGCTATGAAACGTGTGTTGGGTTATCTAAAATGGACACAACATTATGCTTTGCATTATAATAAATATCCTGCTGTGATTGAAGGATATAGTGATGCAAATTGGATAACCGAGTCAAATGATGTAAAATCCACAAGTGGTTATGTATTCATACATGGTGGAGGAGCTGTCTCTTGGAAATATTCCAAACAGACATGTATTGCTCGCTCCACAGTGGAATCTTAGTTCATTGATTTGGATAATACTAGTGAAGAAGCGTAATGGCTCCGGAATTTCCTAGAGGATATTCCATTCTGGCCCAAACCTGTTGGACCAATTTTCATACATTGTGATAGTCAAGCAGCAATAGGTAGGGCAGGGAGCGTTATGTACAATGGGAAGTCTCGTCATATACGACGTAGACATAACACCATAATACAACTCCTCTCTAGTGGAATTATCACAATTCACTATGTAATGTCAAGCGATAATGTGTCAGATCCACTAACGAAAGGCCTAGTGAGAGAGGCAGTTGAAAGATCATCTAAGGGAATGGGTTAATGGATTAGGACAAGTCAGCATTACGGTAACTCTATCTAGCAGACTGGAGATCCCAAGAGCTAGATTCAAGGAGAAAAACAAAGTTGTGGCTGACGGTTCGACATTGTCAATTAACTCAATACATTCTTATGATGAACACAATTTTCAGGAAAAGGTTAAGACTCTAAGGCTTGTTAATGAGGTAATAAAGCTTAATGTTTTTAATGATTTGCTAAGTTTGGTAGATTTGACCAAATTGTGTATCTACGAGATGACACGGTTAGAAATCACCTATGTGAGTGTGAAGTGGAAGCCTCTTCAAAGAGAATTTTATGTCAAAAGACTATTCTCTATACACTCATGAAACCAGGAGGTGTTCATGGCTGAAACGAACAGAATCGTAAGAATCATAAACAGTAAAGGGTTAATTGTGTGACATATGGTTGTCTAGGTTTACACCAAAGTTCGACGGTTCAAAGATATCACATCTACCGATTGACCGAGTATATCCTACATATGTTCACTACGGAAAGTCCAAGAGGAAACCTACTTATTCAGATGCAATTAATCCTTGCTTGTAAAGTACACAATTGTCCGTGCATTCCTATGTTATAACTATTCCCCATCAATGTGGGGATTATTGGGTATGTAGCAAGAATTTATGGGAAATAGAGGGAAAGAGAGGAATTTGAAAAGTTTAGAACTTGAAAGGTTGGGAACTTGAAAAGTCCTCTAATGCTTTGTTGAAAAAGGCAATAGTCCCTCATCGGCAATGGAAATGAAATAGGAGAGTTTAAATAAATAAACACCCCTCAAGTCGTCATTGTCGTCGTCGCTCGCTCGCTTAGGCTACGGCTTCAGCTTTGTCTTCGGCTTCGGCTTTGGCTTTAGCTTTGGCTTTGGCAAATGATCGATCGAGAGATAATTTTTTGGACAAATTTATTTCAATTATTTATTTAATTAATTTAATGGCCAAAAATTATTTTCAATTAATTAGTTGATAACAGAAGTTAACCGAAATGTTTTCAACTTTTTAGTTAACCCGACCCAACTCAGATCCGTGCGCGTGACCCATTTTAAATACCGTTATATTTAAAAATTCCCGCCATGACTGTTCTGAAAGGTTGCAACTTTCAGGAACAGTCAATACCATTTGAAAGTTTGCAACCTTTCATTAATGGCCGTGTCAATTCTGAAAGGGTTGCAACCTTTCAGAATATATTCTTCTTGCCTATAAATATCATTCAGTCTTCAGAATATTTCCCTACGAATTTTCTGATCTTCCTTCTTCTTAAAAACACATATTTCTTTGTGTACTTTCCTGCTGTGGATTGATTCGCATACTGTAGAGTTTTTGGTATCTATACTCTACTGATTAAGATCATTTTACCCTGGGAGGTTATATTCCAAATCAAAACCTCGGATACTAGAGGGGAATAATTTCCTTAAGGGGACACTGTGAATTAAGTGGACTTGATTTTCTTCCTAAATTATTCAAAAGAGTATTCCAGATTCTTGTAAGTGTTACAGATTCAATTATTTTACAAATAAAATTTTGTTCATCTTATTTACTGGTTCTAAAAATCTCAGTTACTTCGTGTTTCAGACTGATTTATTACAACCAGTAATTTCTGATTTTCATAACACAGATTGAAAACAGTTGTGATGTGACTACCTGTGCAAGTAGGTGGGTGAGCAGCTTCTAGTTGACTTCAAGCAGGTTGTAAGCTACTTGTCAAAATCTTGCAAGCAGGTGCATAAGAAACTTGCAAGCAATATTCAAGCAGATGGATAAGCTACTTGTTGGCAGCTAGCAAGTAGGGGGAATGAGATACTTGTTGGTAGATTTCAAGCAAGTGGATAAGCTACTTGATGGTATATGTGAATGTAGGTGGATAAGCAGCTTGTAGACAAATTTAGATAGGATGTTTTGCAGTAAACTTTAGCATATGATGTGCGTAAGTGGTAATTTCGTGATGGAGGCCTAATTTCTTTCACATGTCATCAGGAATCATACGATTATGGAGAGGTTGAAGCTGCACTTGGACATCCTTCATCCATCCCCTAATCGATGCCATGTTTTTCTTGTAAAAGTTTTTGTTTTTTGGGATTGTTTGAGAGACCTGGTGAAGTATTTGTTGCTATTGGATGGTCTTGATACATCATGGTCCCATTTTTGTGGAGTAATGTTTAATTTTATTCTAGTGATGGCCTGAGTGACTTTGTATCTTGTAATATCGTATGGAACTTGGATTAATTTGTAGATTGTCAGACCTTCTTTAAGTGTGTATTAGTGTCCATATAATTCCACTATGCTCATTCTTTTGTCGATATATCTATAGGATAAAATTATTTTGTTGGAAGATAAACCGTTGTGCTTCATGCTATTCGTTATCCAAGAAAAAATTAGAGACGTGAAATTTCAAGCAGAATGAAATCTCTGGTCGCGAATGGGCCTGTTTTTTTCATGAACTTTACCGAATGGTGCAACATGAATAACTTAGGCTCGTAGGAGTTTTGGAAATAGAAAATCCACCCATATACTAGCTAGAACAATAGTAGAAACCTTTTAAGAGGTGGTTGGTTCCTATCAAAATACTTAAAAAGGTTGAACTTGAACTCCACGAGGATTTAACACTGGTGAAATATGTACCCAAATAATCATATAATCTTTTGCAATTAATTATCTACTAGAGGGATGAACACATGGCAAAATGGGTACTTTGGGTGGATTCGAAAGTCTAAGAGGATAGATCCTCCATACCTTTTAAATACATAGATGTAATACCTCTAAAACAACTTAGGTGTAACAACAGCCTAACATGTTTTTTAATTAGGTTCTAATGTCCTAAATGCTTTACAATGTTGTAATGAGACATTGTCTAAATATTTAGGTGATTTGGAAGTGAAATGTCAAGGGACAACCAAGACATTCGACGACTAAGTCATTTATGTGCCTTATGTGTTTTTATGTTTTTATATGTGTGTGTATTGAGTTTATTTTGTCTTTATAGGAGTAATAATTGTGTGTATAGGAAGTATGTCAAGTTTCATGAAGTTTCGAGTTCAAACGTCCAAGAACGTCCAAGACTTTTGAAATGTTTGCCTTGAAATGAAGTTGAGTGTCTAAGAGTGTTTCATTGAGTTTTATGTGTTTGTTTTTAATGAAATTTTTATGACTAGTCCTAAACACATATACGAGTATATTTGAGTTGAAAAATACATAAAAATATCAACAAGGACCCAGTTAGGGTTCTTGAGGAAGGACCTATCAAGGTGGCTAAAACTTCCTAAGGTAGTCCAACCTACGGATGACAATCAATGGGCTGAAGCCTAGTTGATGCCACGTAGGTGGAGAGCATAGGTAAAGAATTAGATTGGGAGGAATAGATCATAAATTTGAGTCTCTAATCCAAACGACGGCCATCCAGGATGGCCCGTCGTTCGACAAAGGACCCATCGATTGGGCAGGCGTCGATGGGTCTGTTTTCTGCGCAGCTTACTATTAAGTGAAGGGGTAAATTTGTAAATTCACCCCACGTCAGAATAATTGTTTGGGAGTGTTTATAAGGGTATTATAGCTATTTTAAGATGTTTTATAAGTCCTAAACACCTCGATGAATTCATTCTTTAAAAATCAAAACCCAAAACCTCTAAAGATCTATGTAGAACTCATTGAAGTTTGAAGGAAACTTGAAGCTTGAAGGTTGATTTCTCCACAAAATTCTATCAATTTCCGTGGATTAACTCATTTAAGGTATGATTCTTCATACTTGAAACTCTTTTCTTCAAGGAGCCAAACTTCAAAGAGATTTCTAAAGCCTTCAAAAGAAGAACTTATGCAATTTTGTAATCTATCCATGGGTTCTTCCATCAAAGGTTTTGAATCATTGAATATTGATTGAGTTATTGATAATTAGATGATTTAAACTCGAAATCTTTATGAACCAATGTAATTCATGTAACCCTATATGTGACGACTTTATGGTTGCATTGATGAAGTCTTAATCCTATTCAATAATTATGTAGATTGATTAGGGCTATTAAATTATGAATGAATCATACTAGAATAGTCAATATGCGGCCCTAATTTCATAAATTCAAGTTGAGTCATCTTTGATTCATTATGTATTGGAATTTTTTCATTGAATTGAGAATCATAGCCATTTTAAGGGCCTTTGTATATTGTGTTGGTTGAGTTGACTATAGATTGAAGTTGTGAAGTTGGAATCAATGGTATGTTGAACTAAATTTCTCTTATTATGTAGTTTAGTTCTTATATGATGATGAATCTTGGTATGGTCTACTTATGTTGGCGGTGCTATGTGCTTTACTTGTGAATTTTGTGGCCTCATCGGCATTACTTGATATACTATCACGGTTTGTGTAGTTGATTTATGTGAAGTATGATCATATCTACCAACATTTGAGTAATTTGAAAGTATGTTTTCTTCTATTTAATATTAGGTGATCATGTTAGACTATGAATATATCTTTATATGTGCAGTCTTAGAGTTGATGCATGATTCTTCATAATTGACTATATGACTCTTATGATGGTTATATTGGTGATACTATAGAAATGTGTAAGATGACTAGTAAGTATGCTTAGTTGATCTTATGTGCTTCTATAATGATATGTTATATGTGAAGTATGTCGTGTCTTGTTATGGTAGACTTGTGTCCCTTACTTGATACATGTGTAATGAGAATTACATCTTGACTTAGGATGCTAGAGCTGCTTAGTCTTGTATGTATGAATGACATGTTACATTGACTGTTTCTAAGAGAGTCTTTATGTGGAGCCTTCAACCTAGTTGTAAGGTTATGATATCCTTGAAGTTGAAAGCTGCAATGGTGGCTTTCTTTTGTAAATGGTAGACTTAGGGATTGATTTGATGGAACGACATGAAATCATCCTTAGGAAAATCATTAAGCTATCTTATTGACCATTGTAAGGCAACCTTAGGGGACCTCTTCAATAAAGTAAATGTTATTGGGTTACGAACTAGATATGGAACCTCTTCATGTACCCCTTTATTGAAATACTTTATGAGAACAAAGGGTAGCACCGAGTGAGCATGGCTAGTAGAGTTTCTCTATTTGAATAATGAGAATGAAGAACAAAAAACCCCCTCATATTCCTTAACCATGTACCTACATGGAATGTGTCCAAGTTCTATCATTGGCAAGTAGAACACCCTCCATTGGAGTAGGTTACAACTCCGGATTCCATGCTTAGCTACCATGGTCTATGTCGGTTATTGCCTATTCTTATCATATGGAATACCTAATTGTATTGGATAAGTTCTATGAAGTTTAGGTGGTGGTATGAGACGCTATCTAGACATGCATAATAGTCTTTGAAAATGTTAGTGAGTGAGTCTATAGGTCTTCTTCAAGACCATCACTAGAATGTCCTTATGTGATGAATGTCTCTTAAATGAACAAAAGAAGATGCTGACTTAAGTTAGAAAGCATGTTAAATTAATAAGTAGTTACCTAGAGCAGTTTAAGGACTATTTAGTTAAGGTGTGAAGGGAGCATAAGAATGGCCACTTCATATATTACCTAGGTAAGTCTTAAGAAAGACTCTATATAGGAAAGTTTGTTGATACATGATACATGATCCAAACTTAGGTAGTGTTAAGGATTACTTAGGTAATCTTGGAGAGGTCAAGTATGGGCATTCTCTTCTTGATTTACTTAATTAAGTCTTTTCATAACCTTTGGAAGAGGAATGTTATATTATATATACGTTATTGTACAAGGTGAGAATGATCTTATCCTAGAGAATCTAAAGGATCTCTTAGGTCTCTATGAAGGGATTGTACAGACCATCTCTTCACAACTCACTCAAGTGAATCTTCGAATCACCTTTGATAGGACGATCTCATGTTTATGTGTTTGGTGTATGATAAGTGTATTTATCTCATTATAGGGGGTCTTAAGGATCATTTAGGTGTTCGTAGAGAGGTTATATGGGCGGTCTCTCTTTGTCTTACTTAAGTGAGTCTTAGGATAGATTTTGTGAGAGCATTGCATGCTAAATGGGTTTACTGCAAGGTTTGAAGTAATTCACTATAAATTGTCCATGCTTACTGTTATGTTTCTTAAAATATGGTAAAATTCTTATGTGATACATTATGTGTTTATGAGCTGTTAAATGTTGTTCTTATGCTTATGATATGATGTTTTAATCAAAAAGAGCATATCTCCAATAAATGTTCGTTTTCATGATTTTATGCATTAAGCTATACTTAGTACAAGTGTTTGTACTTATCGATACATTTTGTTATATTTAAATGTGTAGGTGGAAGGTAAGAAGGATCTTTAAGGAAATCTTGTCTTGTAGTTATCGTTCAAGAAAAATTGAAGTATGTCCTCACTTGACCCGAGGGCATAATCGTCTTTAGATGTCTTCTAATTCAAAGTATTGTAATAGACTAAGTATTTCTATATTCATACTGTATGGGCCGTGTCCCAAGTATTCTTGAGTCTAAAATTGGCATATGTTGAGACTTAGTGTTTCTGTGATTTTTAATAAGAAAGATCTTTTGAGATATTTGTGTGAAAAGTTTTCATTCAACACTATTTTTCATACAAGTATGCAATAAATGAGGTCAAAGGGTTTTTACAAGACCTCTGAGAGGTCAAGTACGCCGTGTTACGACCCAAAGAATGCCCTAACCACTAGGGTATAGGTACGGGTCGCGACAATAGGGATCATAGATTTCCCTCTTCTCCATCATGATTGATAGATCAACAGGATCCTCATATGTTTGAGATGCATATATAATCTAGGGATATGTAGGCAATTTAGTATTGATTTTGTGTATCTCTTATTGTTTTTAGATAGAGGTAAAGCTAAAGTTTCACAAAAGGGAACACTATGTCAAGTAGAATATTCAAGATTGATTATAGGTAGGTGATGTGCTACACCTCATAAATTAGAAAATATGAAGGTTGTGACCTACAAGTGTCATCTACGGGTTCGTAGATAAGTCTCATAGGAGCAAAACTTAGTTTGGAAAAATAATCAAGTTTCTGAAGTTGGGTCTACGATTGATGAAGACGATATGTACGATGTCCAATGGATCATCATAGGGTTCCGTAGGAGCGATCCCCAATTGGCAAAATTTGAAGAACTATTTGGTTTAGAGAGGGTATTACGAGCTGTGGAAATTTTATAGCACTTAAACCTCTCTCGTGCAAATTTATCTTAGACTTGGAAGGACTTTAGTTCATAGGTTCTACGGTTGTATCTATAGTTTTTAGAATCTTAGACGGACTTTAGAGAGGTCTCATGGAAACCATTCAAAAATTGGATCCCAATATCTAGTTCTAGGATAATCTGTACGGTCTATAGATTCTTATACGAGAAATTGGTGACTCCATAGGTATTTTTTGGTAGTTTTACTTTAAGAAAATTTGAGTCTTTTCCTATCATTTTATCTCCCAAAATACGTAATTTTTTCCTTATAAATAAACCCTATAACTGATTTGACTCCTATAAAACTACCCATTCCCTGTCAATTCCCAATATGTTTCATAATTCTCTCAAGGGTTTCTCCCAAAATTTCTCTTCAAGGCACCCAAGGAATTTGTAGGGTTCTTTATGTGTTGAGGGTCCTCTTCCTCAAATTTCTACGGTTTTGTTAAAAAGGTATGTGAGCAGTTCAACAATGGATCTCTTTCATCTATTAAGTCCTAAAGATTTCTCAAAAAAACTCCTTTATGAATTCAATCTAAATTCTAGGGTTTTACATGTTTATGAACGGGTTCAATTGTTTATGGCATGAATTGAGTGGTATATGTTGATTTTGAAGAAATTTATGTGAAATCATATTATGTGATTATATTGTGATCACGAATTATGTGTTCGATTATGCAAAAAACACTGAATTGAGAAATTTGTGAATATAATGTGTTATCAAAGATGTTCTTCATTAACCCTTTCTTGTATGTACAATTGATTAAGAAATAAATGTTTAATAACTATAATTATAGATTTATGCATGTTATATAAACTTAATGAATTATAATCTAGATTTCTTTAAGATACTCATGAATGAAATTGTCACATGTTTTTTCACATATTTATGAGATCGTGATTGTGATATCTTAAAGATTTAAGTTTCTCTCATTTGAAGTATTCTTTTGTGAAAGGTGATCATGATTAACATGCTTAGATTATCGTCCGTATGAAAAAGTTATCATAGTCATGATAATAGTACAATTAATCTTATGTATAATGCATTAATTTTGTGGGAGTTGTACCTAGCAACGAGTGGATTAGAGGTAATTACTCGTGTCCCATAATATATTGAGTGTTAAAAATTCATCACCAACTTATTTATGTACTTAAGACAATTCAATAAAAATCGAGAATATTCCAGAGTTATGGAACTGAAGGAAGATCTCTAGAAAGAGTATTCTAAAGATAATAGTCTAGAAATGTTCTAGATAGGGTAGTTCTAGAATTAAGTAGTTGACAGAATGTTCTAGAATATAGTAGAAAAATATACTTAGTTATATTTTTCCATCCTCCTATAAATAGAGGTGGTCCATTTTAGTTGTATTCAATCAAGCAGGAAACAATAAATAAACAAAGAAAGAAACAAACTAACCGAGTAAGTAAGAAACCAAAAGAGAAAACAAGTGCGAGTGCTCAAGTAAGGATTGTTGTTGAAGCAAGCAACAAATTGATCATGATTGTAGGACCGAAACGGGTCCTTAATTTGATTTAATAAAATTCAAGTTGTGAGAAATCATTAGTGTGCCCATTGTATCCAGACCAAAAAAATCTTCAACAAATGGTATCAGAGACTAGTGGATAAGAGTGACGCAGGAACTCAATGAAGACGCTACAAGCTATTGTCGGAGGCTAAATGTTGTGATACACTTATCAATGACAGACTTAGCAAGCACTGTCAATTGTGTTAAAAGTCTCAGAGCAAGCAACTAAGGATCATGGAGTACGAGAATGAAAATTTACTTTCTCGGCCAGGAATTATAGGGTATCATTGGTGAATAAGACACCATACCACCAACAGATGCTGAAGCGACAAAAGGTGGACGGTCACAACTAGAAATACCATGTTTGGTTATCTCTGTAACAAATGAGGATGAGTTCCTACGACATATCAAGAAAACTAAAACACCCAAAGAAGCTTGGGACACATTGGAAACTATTTTTACATAGAAGTATTATGTGAGATTACAAAGGCTTGAAAATGAGATTTTGTCGATATCTCAACGAAATAGTACAATCAGTCAATATTTCTCAAAGGTGAAATCTTTATCTAATAAAATATAAAATTAGATATAGAAAATGCTATCATAGAGACAAGAATGAGGAGAAATATTGTTCATGGTCTAAGGACAGGGTAAAAAGGCATAATTACAGCCACATGGGGATGGGCCACACAACCAACTTTATCTGAGTTGGAAAATCTGTTGGAAAATGAAGAAGATTTGGAGAAGCCATTATCAAGTCTTACTAGAAAAGATGAAGACAAGACACTCTTCAGCAAAAAGCAAGCCTATCAAAAAAGAAAAGTGATCGAAGCTCACGGCTAGGGTGACACAAAGAGATCGAACATCAAAGAACTCAACGAAAATAAAGTAGACGAAAGGCTTCAACAACCGGAAAAAGCAGAAGTTCTACAATTGTGGAAACAAAGGACATTATGCGAGATACTTCTGGTACAAGAAAGATGAAGGTAATGTAGCAAATTCTACTCAAAATAAGAAAGATGAAGAAGAAGTTTGGGATTTTGAGACCTCTTGTGCAGTTGAAGAAACTAATCAACCAGAGGAGCTTGTTACATGTCACTCTAACAAATAAGAGAATATTGCACTTGCAACTGTGAGTGAGAAATTGGTCGGTTATGAACATAATTGGATCGTTGATTCAGGATGTTCCAATCACCTGAGTGGTGATGAGAAAATTTTTATAGCATGAGTATAAAATAAAGGTGATCGATTTATGGTGACTGTAATTATTTCAAATATGTCAATAACTCATTTTTCCAAGATGGTGTTTGTGCCTTATCAAAACTCAAGACAAGTGGAACTTCAAAATGTCTACCATGTTCCAGGTACAAAAAAGATATTACTATCTGCATCATGACTAACAGATTCTGGTAACTATGTCTTGTTTAGGTCAAATAACATAAAAGTATATCTAAACCTAAAAGTTACAAGAACACCAATAATGAAGGACAAAATGGTAGAATCGATATACGTCATGCAAACCGATACAACTTATATTGTACTTAACGAAGCAGCAACATGGTGGTACTACGAAATCTCCTTGCCAGATTCAGTGAAATTGGAGCAGGAGCTAAAATATAAACTTGAAGAAGAAAGATAAAGAAGTGAGGTTGAACAGGAACATGAGATATGTGAAAACTATAATTCACATACAAAGGATATATTTTCAAAAGGAGAAACTAATAAATCATGGAAAACAAGAGTACATGAAACTCCAGAACTGTTGCAAGAAAAATTACAAGAAGCTCTAGAACCTCAAATAAGAAAGAAGACACAATTTAAGTTCTTAAATGCCAAGTGTAAAAATGTAATATTAGCATAGATGGTTTACAATAAGGATGCTACTCCTTTGAAGAAACTTAAAAGAGTAGGGTTCAGAATAATCTGATGAAGGAGTAGATTCTCAAAGGGCATGGATGCAGTGATGCTTCCAGATCAAGAATCGCTCACAACACACGCAAAGGAAAAATTAAGGGGGAGTGTTAAGAATTCATCACCAACTTAATTATGTACTTAAGACAAGTCAAGAAAAATCTTGAATACTCTAGAGTTATGGATAATTAAAGGAAGATCTCTAGAAAGAGTATTCTAGGGATAATAGTCAGGAAATGTTCTAGATATGGTAGTTATAAAATTAAGTAGTTGTATGAATATCCTAGAATAGAGTAGAAAAATATACTTAGCTAGATTGTTCCATCACCTCCTATAAATAGTGGTGGTCCATTTGAGTTGTATGAAACCATGAAGGAAGAAAAAAACAAAGTAACCAAGTAAGTAAGAAACGAAGAGAGAAAACAAGTGTGAGTGCCAAGTAAGGAGTGTTGTTGAAACAAGAAACAAGTGTGATCAAAATTGTAAGACCAAAGCAGATACTTACTTTGATATAATAAAATTCAAGTTGTGAGAAATCAATATTGTGCCCGTTGTCTCCACACTAAACAAAATATTCAACACTGAGTATACACTAATTCAAGTCTATCATGGAAAAACACCCTACTATGCTTGACAAGCTACCATGGAAAGCATACTCTCATGCAAGTCCATGCTATTCAAGGAAGGAAACTGTTGGTCAATTCAAGCTATGATGAAGTGGTATGGAATAAGCAATCATGCAATCATCCTCTCATGCTAGATCAAGCTACATTGGAAGGGTATGATTTCTCAATTCAAGGTTATACACGAGTTCTACTATCTTGATATGCTATTAATTGTGTTGATTGATTATAAATTGATCTATTCGAGGAATGAAGACTAACATACCAATCATTTGAGGATTGTGTTGCAAGTCCTTTAGGAAGAACAACTCTTTAAAAAGTGTAGTAAATGTTAGTTTGGTCAAGGGTCTTGTCTTTTCTTGGTCATATTATTTCTGAAATGGGTATTGAGGTAGATCCTAAGAAGACTAACGCGACCAATAGTTGTTCTAGACCATTATCCCCTTCGAATATAAGAAGCTTCTTGGGTTTAGTTTGTTTCCATAAAGTGTTTTTCTGAGGGATTTTATTTTATTTCCTCTCAATTGACAAATGAATCAAACGAAAGTTGTATTCTTATGTTCGAAACCATGTGAAAAGAGTTTTTAGGAATTGAACGATATACTTACTTCCACTATGGTGTTTTACTGGAAGGGACTGATGGTAATGTGATTTATTGTGATGACTATAAATTGGGTTAGGATGTGTCCTTACGCAAAATGGAAAGGTTATTGCCTATGCCTTAAGGAAACTTAAGATTTATGAGAAGAATCATCCTACCCTTGATCTTGAACTAGCGGTAGTTTTTTTATCCCTTAATATTTGGAGACATTATTTGTATGGTTTTGATGTCGATGTCATTACTAACCACAAGAATTTGCAATACTTGTTTAATTCAAAGGATCTATATATTCACCAAAAGAGGGGGTTTGATTTAGTAAAGGATTATGATATGAGTGTTCTCTATCACCCAGTAGGCAAATGTGGTGGCTGATGCTCTTAGTCGTTTATCTATAGGTAGTTTTGCTCATATAAAGGATAATGAACAGGATTTGGGTCGAGATCGATGTGCATAGATTGACCCGGTTGGATTCAGATACTGTAGTATACCAAAGTTGGTGTCAAAGTTCACAATGGTTAATAGTCGTATTTTGTGGAACATGTGAAAGCTAAGAAAAGTCTTGATGTGACTTTGGTTGAATATAAATAAGCAATGCTTAAAAAGTTTGTAAAGGCTTTCTCTCAAAGGGGAGGTGGTGTGCTTCGATATCAAGGTCGTTTGTCTGTTCCCAATGTAGATGAATTTAGAGAGCAGATCATATCATAAACCGATAGTTATCGCTATTCCATTCGCTCGGGATAACCAAGATGTACCATGATTTACGGGAAATATTTTGGTGGAATGGAATGAAGAAGAATATTTAGGAACTTCTTGTTAAGTATCCAAATTGTCAAAAAGTGAATGTTGAGAAATGGAATTGCCACAAGTTTAATTTAGGTAGCAAGATATATTTTTTTGGACATTAAAATATTTTTAGAACAACTTAGTTATCTAGGTTATTATTTTTAATTCTTTACATGAACTTGTCTTTTAAATACTTTAAATTAAACAAGTTATTTTAAAAATATCTTAATATCCTTATGAGAATAAGAACAAAGTAAAGCAATGTAATACTATGTCATCTTACTAATAACGATTGTGATGGAGTGATAGTTAATTACTCTTTCATCCTTACTCAGAGTTCTTAGGTTCCAATGTGGGATTTTCAAATTCAGATATTTTCAACAAAAGCTGGTGATAAGAGAACAAGAAAAAGCACAAATAACGTGATTTAAAAGACACATGGATAGAATTGAAATAAATAATGATAAAATGAATCAAAGTTAATGTAATAATAAATCGGATGTAATTAAACAACAAAAACTAAGACAACTAAAATTTTTAGCTCGACCATATTGTGCACTTCCTTTAAGAATGCATGAGGAAATACATCCTCCATCTTCTTTTAGTCGTTAGTGTTGGAAATCTTACAGAAAATACGTCATCACACATATTATAGGAAACTCTCATATCTTAAGGATGTAAAAACACGTTGTCCTTAAGGTTGTTTCACATATAGGTGTATCCTCAAGATTCAACAACCTTTTGTATCTAAAACTAGGAGCACAAAAACTGACACAGATTTACATAATAAGAAAACCCGACACTTACGAAATGGAGAAGAAAAGATTTTATTGTAAGTTTTTCCTATCCTTTTCTAGTACCAAAAACGAGCAAAAGAAGTAAAGAACATATATAAGGTGTGAATTGGATGAGAAAATCTGCCTTCAATGTAAGGAATCAAAGGCAATAAAGTGGCAGTTACAATTTCATTTAGAATTGTGGTAACGAAATGAATGATAATTAATTTATGTTACGATTATGTCAAATAAGACGATTAAGGACAATTAATAGTCATTAGAAATATGTTAGAATAAATTAATATTCATCAACGAGGTATAATGAAATGAGCCGAAGACACAAGTATAAATACTATATTTTATGATCTAAAATCATTTTTCCAACACATGAGAGTGGTGATGCGTAAGTTTCACATAGCAGGCGACTAACACGGATAAAACATCCACTTCCTCGAGGATTATAGCACAATAGACCATCATAGGTTTGATAGTGATGATAGTGATGATGGAGGTTGTTACTGGTGATGGTTGATGACGAACAACAAGAAGATGCTATGCTTTTGCACTTAGATGATAAAAACATGGTAATTAATTTATTCCCAAGGCCTTTCTATATGTATACCAACTATTGTTCTGTTTTATTATGTGCTCAAAATGCTTCTTCAATTACTGATTCATCATCCTCAAGAAATGTCTGAATCCCAAAAGAGAGACAGAGATAGTTAAGAACAATAATTTTATTGCCAAGGAAGAGGAAAGTTGTGTGTCAAAAGCGCCTCCTCGTCTTCGTGATGGTGATCTGGTGCATTTCAGCCACAGACATACTCTGCTAAGATTCCACTTAGAGGAACAAAACATATAAGATGCAACTTGTGTACTATTATAATTTCTGGGCTAGCTTATAATTGTGATTTTTTCCATTAATTTCCCCATAAGTTATGCTCTAATATTCGTAAAAGAATCCGACATTATTTTTATCCTTTGCACTCACTCACCCTTCTTCCCATTTATTTAATCGCTCTTTGGAATTCGAAAGTGGAAACTGAATCCTGTTGTGTGGCATATATTTGGTTATGACAAATCTTGTCCTCACAACATATTGTTTTCATTTTACTATCATTGTGATTTGTGTAAACTTGATCTTCATCTTGAATGTGCTTCTATGACGACAAAATTGGTCCAAAAGGTAAAACACCCACTTGATCTCTTCACTTTATTTTCGATAAATAGTGAAGGGGTACCCTTGTTATGATGTATTTTTTACCAAGTTATGAATAGGAAATCCACATGGGTTTTCTCTAATTGCGAGTTTGATTGCATCTGTCATTTCTAGTATGCTGCTGAAGAAGAGCTAGTTATAGGGGATCAAAATTTATTACTCAAGTATGGAAATACTTTCTCCTCCAAAAAACATGTCTTGGCCAACAACATAAACAAGGACAATTATGAGAAGTTACACATTTCACAAACTGCCATCCATTCAAAACAATCAAAAACACGTGCGAGTCATCTATAATAGTTCCTATCCAAAACATGCGAGAAATTATATTTACAAAAAAATTGCATGTCCAATCTACGATCACCATCTATACACCATAGTATGATCTACGACCTGTACTATAGGTCTTTAGTTTACATGTGCAACCCTTCAAAAATCTAGCCCATAAAATTTGCTAAGTATCGACCCACGGATAGGCCTACGGTCCGTAAGTCAGACCACGGTCTATGGTTTATGTTCGTTGTTCAAAAACCTATTAATCAGCTTGTAACATGAACCACAATTGACCAGTACGGTCTGTAGATGAACCTACGGACCGTAGGTGAAGTTAGCAGTAGTTACGGGAAAATTGCTGATTGGGTCAACTTCAAATGGTCATAAGTCTTAGCACAAATTAAATTAGGTATCCTATAACCTATAATATGATATGTAATTGAATTATTTTTCCAATGTCATCGAGTTTGTTAAAATCGGACATCTGAGAAAAAAGTTATGCCCATTTTACTAAAGGTCTGTTCAGCAGACTCATTCCATGGACACAAACGACGGACCGTCGATTGAAGGACGACCCATCAGTCCAGGTCATCAATTGCTCCGATAACAATTATGTCTGGGGTTGAACATACCCAAATAATCTCAGAACTACTAGCCAAGTAGGTTGTAAGTCCCCCATATGGGCATCAACTTATTGATCATGCCAACATGCCTTTATGCCTCTGACATGGTATATTGGTTCCTCTTGGTAGGACGTATAAATTGGACTCCACATTTAGCTCATGTGGTGTTATTATTGGTTATTAGTATCTTCCATAGTTCAGTCAGACTCTATTCCATTGACCATATTTACAGTTCAGTTAATATTCAGTCTCAACATGTTATAAATTTGGTCATTGCATCAAGTTATTTCAGCGTTAAGTGGATAATGTTCATAATATTTTACTTGCTTCTCTGCTTGATCAATTATATATTATTTCAGGTTTACTGTATCCCATATGCACAGTGTCTATCAAGTACTTACACATACGTGCACTACATTTTTAATGATATAGGTTCAGGTTCTCAACATCCAGATCACGCTTAGATCGATTTCCTATCTCCAGTTCAGCAAAATCAGTGGTGAGTCCTTATTCACCAAGGACAATAGTCATGGGTTTATTCTTAGTATTTTAGTCTTTTAGTTTCAGTTTTTGCTAGTCTTAGCTGGGGCTTGTCCCAACATTTGTAATTAGTTGGGGGCTATTTTCAAACATAGTTAGTTTCAACTTAGTATCGAGTTAATATGTTCTTTGTATTAAACTCATCAGTTTCAAATATCTCAGTTATAACATTTGGGTATTCCCCATCTTTTGATATTATTTATGATTTAAATTCCCACCAGTTTATTATCTTTAGTATGCTCATGTTCATGCAATCAGGATTATCTTGGGATCACTTATGGTCTAGGTCCCGCGTCCGCATTTTAGGGGTATAACTTGGTATGAGAGCACTAGGCTTTAGAGTCTTCGGACGTTTGAAAAGTCCCACTAAGTAGAGTCTTTTTCATGGGTATGAAGTGAACCACATCTAATGAAAGGGAGGCAACAATTGTTTTTTGGAAAACTTCATTTTATTGATATTCTTATCATGCATAAGGTATGATCTCCTCTCTAATCCATCGATATGCGTTCAAGATCATGCCTCCGCATAAAGATTACGCGTGGAATGTTAGCGCATGAAATGCTAACATAGTTTTTCTAGTCCATGAACATGAGGTTTTTAACGCAGAGTTTAGAATGTTATTATGCTTTTGGATTGAAGTATTACCAACCAAAACAAGCAGGAGGTTCTAGTTCCTACTAATTGAAATGATGGATCGGTGGCAGCTAGAGTTTGAGATTTTGATAAGATGAATCCAACCGAGTTTTTAGGTCATAAGCTGGTAAGGACCCACAAAACTTCAATTATGAGTTTAAGAAAATCTTTGGATTTATGCAAGGGAATGATAGTGGTAGGGTTGAGTTGACATTATACTAACTTAAGGATGTGACTCACAGATGGTACACACAATGGAATGATCTAGGGGCTACTCTTACCTCTGTAAATCTCATTTTTTGGAGTAAAATTCAATGTTTGTTAAGAAACTCTCTCAGAATCCTTCTCATTCTCTACTCTAGTTGAAAACCCTGTTATAGCTACATAGACATATACAAAATGCCCTGTCAGAGTCTCTCAGAAAGTCACCTCAGCAGATCATGTAGAGTTAGAAATGGTAGACTTTGATGTCATTCTAGGCATGGATTGGCTACAATCATTTTATGGCTCAGTCGATTGAAGAACTAGGATCGTACTTCTTTAGTTTCTAAATTAACCAATCTTAGAATTAAAGGGTAGTAGCTTCGCACTTATGGGTCAATTCATTTATCACCTTAAGTCTAGAAAGATTATCTCAAAGGGTTATATCTACTATTTAGTTTGGGTTAAGGATTCTAGCTCTGAAACCGCAACTCTTGACTCAGTTCAAGTAGTCAATAAATTTCTAGAAGTGTCTCTATAAGATTTTCCCAGAGTTCCTCCCGATAGGGAAATCGACTTTTGAATTGATGTCCTTCCAGATATCCAGCCTATTTCTATTCCTCCTTACAAAATGGCTCCAATAGAGCTCAAGGAATTGAAATATCAGTTGAGAGACCTTCTAGATAAAGGTTTCATCAGACTTAGTATTTCTCTATGGGGTGCACCGGTGTTGTTTGTATAGAAGAAAGATGGTTCTCTCAGAATGTACATTGACTATAAACAGTTAGACAAGGTCACAATCAATAATAAGTATCCCATTCCCAGGATTGATGACTTGTTTGACCAACTTCATGGCGCTAGCAATTTCTCAAAGATAGACCTCAGATCGGGTTATCATCAGCTCAGAGTCAGAGATATTGACATTTCAAAAGAGCTTTTAGATTTTGATATGGTCATTATGAATTTTTTGTTATGTCGTTTGGAATAAAAATGATCCTACACCTTTTATGGATTCGATGAAGAGTGTGTTCAAACAATACTTGGACTTGTTTGTTATCATCTTTATTGATGGTGTCCTCATTTACTCTAGGAATAAGAAAGAACATGCGAGTCATTTGAGATTTGTTTTGCAAACTCTCAAAGATTGCCAGTTGTTCGCTATGTTTAGAAAATGTGAGTTCTGGTTGCAATCTATTGCTTTCCTTGATCACATTGTATCTAGTGAGGGGATCCGAGTAGATTCACAAAACATAAAAGCAGTGAAACGATGGCCCAAATTTACCTCTACTCTAAATACCAGAAATTTCTTAGGTTTAGCGGGTTATTACAGAAGGTTTATCAAAGGTATTTCATCCATAGCCTCACTATTGACTAGGTTGACTCAGAACATAGTCAAATTTTAATACTCAAATGATTGTGAGATAAGCTTTACAGAATAGAAAACTAGATTGACTACAACTCCTGTCCCGACTCTACCAGAGGGTTCAGATGGTTATGTGATTGATTGTAATGCATCCAAAATTAACATAGGTTGTGTTGATGCAGCGATATAAAGTTATAACATATGCTTCTAGACAACTTAAGGTGCATGGTAAGAACTATTCAACTCATAAACTCGATCTTGCAGCAAAGCATTTACACTCATGATCTGGAAAACTACATGTATGGTGTTCATGTAGATATCTTCACTGAACATACGAGGCTTTAATATGTGTTCACCTAGAAAGAGTTGAATCTTCGCCATAGGAGATGCCTGAGTTCCTTAAATATTATGATATGAGTGTCCATTACCATCTTGGTAAGGTGAATGTAGTGGCAGATGCTCTTAGAAGATTTTCTATGGGTAGTGTAACACATGTTGAGGAAGAAAGGAAAGAACTAGTGAATGATGTTCACAGGCTTGCTCGTTTAGGAATTTGTCTTATTAGCATATCAGACAATGGTGTAACAGTTCAGAATGGAGAAGAATCTTCTTTGGTAGTGGAGGTTAAGGAAAAGTGAGACAGTGACCAATCTTGCTTGAACTTAAGGGTGCAGTCCATAGTCAGAGAGTGACCAGTCTTCTCGTGATGTAGGTTCAAGTTCTCAGCATCCAGATCACGCTTAGATCGATTCTCGATCTCTAGTTTAGTGGAATAAGTGGAGAGTCCTCATTCTCCGAGGACAATAGTCATGAGTTTATTTTCAGTATTTATGTCCTTTAGTGTTAGTTTTTGCTAGACTTAGCTGGAGCTTGTCTCAGCATTTCAGTCAGTTAGTCACTATTTTCAGAGATAGTCAGTTTCAACATATTATTAAGTTAGTATGTTCTTTTTATTAAACTCATCAATTTCAGATATCTCAATTATAGCATATGAGTATTCCTCATCTTATTATTTTATTTATAATTTAGCTTCCACGCCATTTTACGATCTTTAGTATGCTCATGATCATGACAGTAGGGTTAGCTTGTGATCAGTTGTGGTCCGAGGTCCCATGACTACGTCTCGGGGATAGCTCGGGCTATGATAACATCGATCATGAGTTGTTGCATATGTTCAATCCATGCTTTGTCCGATTACATTTTCCAACTCTTCAATTAATTCATCGAAGAGACTTGTTGCCATCTTCCGCGATGGATACAACACCATTTTCACCTATTTCACCCCCTTATATTCACTAGCCATAATGATCAAGCAAATTTCAAATGCAGAGCTTGTCTTCATGAAGCCCAATGTACCGTTGGTCTACTTGTAAATTCAGGTTGAATAGTTTGTTTGCTGGTAATGCCATGACATTTACCCTTATAAAAACAATAAATTTTCTTATAAACTACTCTATCTGTATCCATATAATGGTGAGATGGCAGTTATTAAATGGCGAGTTTAACTCAAAGGAGAGCTTCAGGTACCACAATTTTGAACTCGTATGTCCAATGTGCAATTAATAGAGAAACTAAATCTTATGATACTAAGTTTTTTTAAGTTCTTAAAGAGTGAAAAGTATTAAAATAGAGGAATACGACTCTTAGTAGTAGTAGGGAGTACTCACAAAGTTCTAGCTAGCTTGTATATATTGTATGAACATCGGTTGATTTTGTTATCTATGATCTGTTTGTTATATCCTATTTTAATTCAGGAGTACATTTACTGAACGGGTCAAAAAGCTAGGCATTCCTTCGCGGACATCCAATAAAATTGGAACAATGCATAGTAAATTAATATGATTGGTAAAGCTCACACAGATTGTGCTCCAACTTCATAGTTGAAGCTAGAGACGGAGCAACTCGTTAAAATCCCAGATAGTATTAATATTTTCCTACTTAGACATACTAAAATGTTCATAAGTACTACTTATGTTAAATCCTAGTCCCAATCAATCTGGTTATTATATGATAAGTAATGATGACTAACTTCATATATTATCTATACTAGAAACTTGCTGCAATGAACATATGTTTTATTTTAAAACCTTTATATATATATATATATATGCCATTTTGCAGTTTCTATTTGTTTAACTAAACCCAGCAGTATAATCAACGTAGTTAATTTCATGGGATTGGCAAGTCATTCATGCTTGTCTATAATATAATACCACTGACTGTCAAAGTATCAATCTCCAAATGCCTTTTTCATTGTCTACATAAAAACCTTCATCAGTAAGTGTTACGTGGCACTGTCAGACTAGGCACAAAATACTTTTGAAAGTTGTCGCATAAAACAAATTAAATCTTTTCCATTTTTTGTAGTTATAAATTATTTCATCCAGCATAAAAAAGAAAAATTTCAAGTTGAGTTATTTTTTAAAAATTTGACATCCTTTTCGAGATTAAAGACTAAATAATGACATACTACGTTATTCACTACATTGACATTTATTGTCATCCAGTAATTCTGATTTCTGAAGTCTAGTATGATGAAATTCAGAGTCAATAATAGCTCCTCTTGATTTTGTGTCACACGTATTGTGTAATTTGCTTAACAACTCTAATCTAACTTCAGAAATAAAATAACTCAAATAAGTAAATAGCCGCAAATTTGTACATTGGAAAAAAAGTTTAATTTGAAATCTAACCTCTATGGTTTTTCTTTTGATTAGCAAATCAATCATTTTGTGTAATGGCATTGTAATAATCCCCCAATGAGGTTCCAACCTGCAATAAACTTTAATTTATCGGTCAAAATTCATATAGTTTGACCCTTGAGAAGTGAAACATGACATGTATTTAGGGACATAAGGAGTATTACATATTTACACACATCCTAATTACGTGAAATATGTCGAATGGTGACATGATTGTATAAAAAGGCATTTTAATATATTGTTGCATGGTTTTTGGGAAGGAATACTGTGAAAATGTATCGCAACGAGTTTCAGTAATAATATTTGCATTAATTCACAAGAAGGAAAATTAATCTAGTAACAATTTGTACCAATTGATCTGGTTTTATTCTTTAGTGCAGGATTTTTGTAGTGCTTTGGTAGACCCTGCAACTCAAATAGGCAACAAGTACCAAATCTCGAGTCATTTATTAACTCATCAATTTATTGTTGACTCGCTCATTTGACACGTCTTGTCAAGTGAGTTGTCTGTTTGAGTAAGATAAAATATAGCAAGAAGAAATACCAAAGGAGATTATGTACGTTTAATCGTAACCAGCTCGCTATAGAGTGATTTGAAGCCTTTTCCCTTCTGAAGAGTCTTGTTGCTGAAATGGAAGAAAAAATTGTATAATGAAATTCTTACTCATATGAATCGTTCTTCAAAAATTGATCATATAACACGATAGAAACGTCTTACACATCGACCAAATAGCATTTTATTCTAGAGTATTAGGCAATAGTTTGCGGAAGCCATTACAATATATCATTGCTGGTTATGCTCAATAATTAATAATAATATGTTATTTTAGACTTCGTCATCAGGATAAACCATCCTTATGCGGTCAACTAACTCATACTAATACTAAGACTTATCGCAAACTTATTTTGAAATGAAAGTAGTCTTACCAAAAATTCTTGGTACTTGTCGATCTCATCAATCATGCTCATTGAATCTGCCTATGTTTGATATAGAAAATAATCTTATTATATTATTATGTTGCTTTAGAATAACATATAGGATCAACTCTTTCAACATCTCCGGTGAATGCTCCTCCATCATAATGTGCAACCATAATTTTGTTCCAATTGAATAAATCTGCACGTTTTGGCAAAATTGTAAAGACCATTAGTTTTGCAAATTGCATTTATATATCTCGTAGTAACCCGCACAAATGTAAATTAAAATACCGTTAAAGAGTGTGAATCCAACTTACACCTATTAACTGAAGGACTTATCACACTCATATAAGTGATTAATTACCTGGATTGGCAGCATCATTGTTGCTAAAGAGACATCTAAATTTGAATGCACCCATATGTTCGGTAAGATGTGACACTTGTGCCTAACTCAACCCCAAAAGTTAGATTATGAATAAATGAGTTAGGCCTAACATCTCATTTCGAATGATATCAAAGAAGGGCTATCTCACCGAATGTTGGGCCCCCCAAAATAAAAAATTGCTCACTCACTAGATGCTAAACACTGGGTGAGAGGTGGAGTGTTAAAGAATGACAAAAGTCTCATACTGGCAATTAATGAGAAGAGTACACTCATTATAATGTTTTTACAATCCTACTCCCTTTGAGCTAGCTTTTGGAGTGTGAGTTAGGCCTCAAACCTAATATCACATGCCACCCAAATGTAGTCTACGATTTTGGAACTCTCTTACATCTCTTCACTATCCTCCTCCCTAAAAGTAACAAAGTATTACAAAAAAATGCACAAGTTCTAGGGTGTGACAAAAGTATTTGTTTCATGTGATTGGCTTTGGAATGTAAGCAAAAAATATTATTACGAAAAAAATATTTGTATACAATTTAGATAAATTTCATTTCATTTGAACAACATGAATTATGCAGTTAAAATAGTCAGAGTTAATAAATAAGCAATCATTAATATATACTCCCAAACTTACAAAGAAGTACTGAATCATCAAGCTTTGAGAACCTTCTCCAAATCATGTATCCATGTAGCAAGATGGTGGGGTTTCATCCAAACAAACTGCATCTCAAATGAGTTTACAACACTAGAAAAGAATTTGATATGGTGCCCGCGGAACGATATTATTCTCATGTGTCTCAATTTATGTGATATTGTTTTCCCATGCAACGGTATTATTCTCGTGTGTCTCAATTTATGTTATATTGTTTGACTTAGTATGATATTTTCAAAAAAAACAATTTGGGGTTTACCGCCTGATCAACAACGGGTTGTACCACGACCCGTGGTGGCCACAACAGGCGGTGAAGGCCCTCATGATCATGGTGGGCACTGGCCAAGTGTTTATCAGAAGCCTTGGACCCCTAACCATGTCCCACACCCAAAGTCCTTGGCCTTTGATCTTATCCCTAAACGTTATCCCTCACATTTAGGCTCTAGATTAACCTACTAATTTTTGGGGCACTATATTATCTTCCCCTTGGGAACATTTATCCTCGATTGATGGTTCTAAAGACTTTTCAAACTAAACGAATCTTGAGTAGCAGCCCATGATGCATGCTATAAATCTAAATTCACACAACCAAGGAGGAAAACATAACCTGCAAGATAACATACTCAATGAAACACAACGAAGTAGGTACTACATCTGAAAACCCTAAATGCATGAAATTCATTATCTATTCATATTCAAGGAGGAACTAAAATTTCCTAGCTAAACAAGATGAACCTACACTCATGGATCATAAATGGAAGTTATTCTCAAAAAGCATTTATCAAGAAGGGACACTTCAACTCCAAACTAATACATATTAATAAATTCATATCATGAAGTTCTATATGCATCTCTACTTATTCACTACAACATGAGGAAACTAATTCACATAAACTTCATTTTATTTTGAAACACAAGTTTTCATGAGCATGCACCACATAAGAAAATCTTGGCAACACATAAACACACAATAACCTTACTATTTAGGTACACTATCTCCCTCTTGGGAGAAAGCTTACTCAACTCCTCTAAAAATCATCTATAACTCAAACAACAATGGAGCTCATGCATACTAAATACAACATCAAGGTTTATCATATTAAATATATCATGTCATAAAATACATGTAAATACCAAAATCTATATAAAGCATAAACCACACACCGGTAGCAACATTAGGAGAACACTATTGATCATCCCTAGATTGGAGATCATAGAACCTATTCTTCTTTTGAGCACTCTCATTTGAACCAGTAGGGGAAACTTGCTTACCCTTTCTTCTTGTATCTTTTGATTTTGGACAATCATTCATCTTGTCGCCACTCTCACTACAACTAAATCAACCCTTTCTAGTGTCCAAACACCACTTTGAAGTCTCTTCCAACACCTAGCGCAAGAAGACCATAAAGACTTATTAGCAATTCCAACTGCCTTCGGGTTAGAAACCCTCTCATCCTTATACTTAGGAGTATTAGAAGAGCCATGTCCGTAAAAAATTTCTCGATTTCTACAATTACCCTTTCCACCGACCAATCATGAAAGGACTTATCACTACCCATCCTAGACCTCTTTTTTCTCCTAGATTTCTCCTTATTAAGTTTTGACTCTTTTATTTCTTGGTCAAGTACCATGAGTGTGATATGTCCATATAATTATGGAGCATTTCCGCATAAAATTCTTCTTCTACTATATCAGACATCCTTGTCATAAACCTACTCATCATGTCCCTTGGATTTGCTACCAAAGATGGAACATCCTTAAACAAAAGAGAAAATTTCAAGGCCCTATTCATTAAAACTCATGTTACATTGCTTAAGAATGATGAGCTCTTCCATATTAGCTTCCCTCAACTCTCAGGGAAAGAACCTATAGAGAAAATCCGACTTAAAAGTTTTCCATACTATAGAACTCGCTTCTACCAGGCTAGCATCCTTCCATTGCTTGTACCATATTTGAGAAAAATCTTTCAATTAGTAAGAGTCTAGTTATGCTTTCTCTACCGAAGTAACTCCCATGATAGAAAGTACTTTGTAAACCTCCCCTATGAGCCCATATGGATGCTCGTCTACTTTGGAGCCACTTAACTTCAAAGAGTTCATCCTAAAAAACTCTGTTATTATAGAAGTCGCCATTTCCCTTATAGGATTTGCCGGAGCCACAATATCTCTATTGGGTTGCGCCGTCAAGGCGTGAGCAAACAATTGCGTAGATATCCTAATTTTGAAAAGTGTGACATTTTCAACTAGAGCATCATTTAGAGCTTGAGGAGGAACTTAGGTCGGAACATGGAGAGGAACCTCTTTCTCTCCATTCTCTTCCTTAACACTCTTAACATTATCCCTTGTATTATCCATACCCTGAAAAACCCTAGGGCACACATTAAAAGAAGCACCTATAAGAGCCTAACTTTACCACATGACTTAGAGAATTATGAAGTAACATTTCCTAAATATCCAATAGCTTCATATTCATATGTGTGGTGTGCTTTACTTTTATGAACAAGACTCTACTAGACGTAGTTTGAGACAATCCTAGAACCTGTCACATCCAGGGAGCACCCCCTAGAAGTAACATGGCGTACTTGACCTCCGATCACATCCGGAGAGCACCCCTTAGAAGTAACATAGCGTAGTTGACCGCTTGGAGGTCTTATACAATCCCATGGTTATCATTCATCGTATTTTCATAGGTAAATTTAGCGGAAAAATTTGGAACTTTCTTAGCAAATCATATGCTAGAACATTACTTCATTTTTATATAAAATATCATTATACATAGTTAAAGACTCTAGTTTCTTTTCCCATCCTAGACTAAACATCATAAGATTACATTAGGGACATGACCCTTTAACATAATGCATAATTGTATAATATTAAAGAAACTTACAGTAAACCATAAGTAGGGAATCCTTGGAACCTAATGACCCCTTTACTTGATCTTGGGAATCATATATCAAGCTCCTCAATAATAGACACCATTTTAAGCATCCATAACCTACACTTTATGTAAAAAGTAGACAAGAATGGAGTTATTACAAGAATGCACTAAGTATGGAAACCATGCAAAAAATGCATTTAAAAAGGAACATTTTCATGAAATCATACTTCATGCCTTTTTGAGTAAATCTTCATAAAACCTTTATGTCAAAGCATTTATATCATTCACATACTTCATATAGACATATTCAAAGGTCAAATATCATATAAGATCACAAATAGAATTTAAGCCATATTTGATGTAACATTATAGTAACCAATTTTCCATTTACAGTAAGCATATTCTTCTTTAACAATGAACATCTTCTCTGTAACTTCTTAACCTCCCAAGTAACCCTGTAGTGATACTTTGTGTAATACATCACTTTAAGGCCACAAAATACCTACAACTTACATAATCAATACATACCATCAAAGAAGTGTAATACCTCAACAACACATTTAAACAATACTATAAACATATTACACTAAACTACCTCAACTTGCACATATTCTAACTTCATTTCACATCAATGCACTATAAGCCCTTACTCACAATCCTAATCTAGGTCTACTAGTGCAATGTATATGTGAAGCCCCATAACCTACACCTATCATAAGACCACAAGCCTTAACATCAAATTCATAACTCAACATAGCAAGTGAGGACAACTTCATTTATGCCAACAACCTTCATCATGTAGTCATTAAGATCCATCAAGTGCATATTAGGACAAGACCCCATCACATAGATCCATTAGGACTCATACCATGCACTTCATCACAAAAAGCAGACATTTACTACAAAGTCATGCATAAGGAACATATACATAGACACATACATTAAAACACCTTCCTAGAACTTCCTTCAAGAGCCTCTTGTGCAATGCATAGGTGAAGTCTCATACCCCCACCTATACTAAGAAACTACCCTAAGGTCATACTAGTTAGAGTCCTTACTTTACCTCCATTGTCCATTTTACTTTAGGGAAACTATAGCCTCAACCAAAACTAAGACCATAGGTGCTAAACATGGAATTTGGTGTTGTAGAGACTTACACCAAAAGAAGGTGTTCTTACCTAGCCAAGGTAGAATTTTAACACGTGCTAGAATACTAGTGAATTCACTTGCTAGATCCCTTTTTTGCAAGAATAGTTTATGGAACTAAGAGATATACATAACCCTCTACATGCTCATTGGCATTGGAGCCTCATCTCATGAGAAAACATGGGTGAACTTTCATCAAAGGGAATCTACCACCTCATCTGGAACCATAGGCGAATACTCCTTTAATGGAAGTCAAAACTCTATGAGAAACCCAATGGTGAATATTTCTCCAAGGGAAGCCAATACCTCTCTTTGTCAAGTTCACTCGGTTCTAAGCTAAGTTTCCTTTATTGAAAACCTTTATTATGAATTAGTCCATGCTTGAATAGCCAAGCAGACAAACGACCCTGCATCTTTTTTATCTCTCCCGCTTTGTTTGTATAAGTATTTCACTTTTACGACGAAATTTATGAAAATTGACCCACCACTTCTTATTCTGGACAAAGGAATCATGTCTAATTCACTAATTCGGCAGAAGATACTGAATTTTTGTATTTGAAAAAGATTTTCGTAGGGATCTCTGAAGTAGATGGTGATTGATAAAGAACTCTTTGATCTTAATTTCCCGTATGAATACTGCGTCGAACATGAAACTTGTGGTTGGTAGTAAAACACTGATTCGCTCGTTGATACCTAATTCGATCTTCATAGACTTTATTTCATAAAACATAGATTTAGGATATTGATTCCTTTTATTCTTATAGCATATTCAAGCACCAATCTAGTTTGAGGGTACACATGAACACACCTTCTAAGGCCCATCTATTGACTAGATCTTCATATATGTGTGCGTGTACTTGTATGTGAGGAAACCATTCACATAACACATAAATGTTACACCTATTCATATATCAATGCACAAGTCCATAGGTTTAACTATATGTGCAATCCTTACATATAAACATACCAAGACACTATGCACATTCACATTTCCTCATATCATATACTTAACATCATAGCATGTAAGTCATATTCATAACATGTTCATACAATCTTATGCATGTACTTGGAGAACAACCTAGGAACTATACTATCAAGGCACACATGTACAATGCTTAGACAAGGTTCCATACACTTGCCCATACTAGAACACCTATCAAGACATCCTAGTAAAAGATACATAACACAACATAATAGAACGGTTAGCATAGCATAAACTTATTTATTCAAGAAATACGATATTCTTACAGTAATCTCTATGCTTCATGCATCTATTTTAGCTATACTTCACATATTGCATTATAGGACCTCATCATAGGCAAGAAGTACACATAAACTTAACATAACATTTTACATGCTCATGACATTAGCAACATAACCTAGATCATAGTTAATAATATATATATATATATATATATATATATATATATATATATATATAATATATATGGTAATAAAGTAAACACCACCACCATAAGTGGGCCTTACCACACAATGTCGTACAAGGCTTCATCAAGTACAATTATATAGGATAGTAGAGAGAAAGAATAGATATTACAAATTCATCAACCCTTTTCATCAATAATAAATGTAGGGAAGTAGCTAAATGTACTTTAATCATGAAATAAACTATGTACAAGTCATTACAAGATCATGATACAACTAGTGAAAAACATCACTCTTATTATAGAGAACAAATAGGCATAGATCATCAACCAGTTTCCCTAGTCTTTATTATCAATCATAATTCATCAATAATGTGCATGTGGGTCAAGAACTAAAGAAATCATAGGCTAAAAGAGATCCTACTAAAATTTCCTATGAACTCGAGATCACTTTAATTATGCTTCATATTAGGAATTCATGGAAGATAAATTTACATAGGTTAATCCTATTCAAACTATCATGCATTGATCCACATTGGATCCATAAAATATATTTCATAATCATATTACATCATAGGCAATAATTAACCATTACTTTAACATAATTGAATCCCACAATAAGCAAGCTAGCATCATTAATCTATAGGCTAAAACATGTAGATAGATCCTTACCAAGATTCTTTGATTTGATCACCAAGGTTTCATACCCATAATTCATCAATACCATCAATATAAGGCATTAGCTACAAGCATCCTATCATAATAGAATTCAAATTTTATACATTATAAGATCAATGTTACAGTGAACGCATGGAAGCATAGACCATTCATGTTCAATTCATTATACATTGATCCACATGGATCACCCATCAACAATTTACTATCAACATATATAATATATAGTAGACATAAGCAATTCAACATAATAAAACCACAATTCAATCAATAACAAGCCACGATTACAATGCCCATGTAAGGGCTAAATCGAGTTAGGGAAAAGACATGGGTTCATAATGCAATTGGATTGAATTTCACGTTAAAACTAATACATTATCATCTATTCATCATAATTAGTCCTTTGAAAACGTTTTTAGAAAGAACCCAATGCTAGATTGAAGAAGGAGAGGTTTGATCATATTTTCTCTTTGAAAACTTTGAGATTAACTCTCTAAATGGAAGGATATCTAGAGATGAAGGATCACCATACCTACAACTTAGATAATCAACATATATCATCATAGAATTATAATACCTTAACAACACGTTTAAACAATACTGTAAACATATTACAGTAAACTACCTCAACTTGAACATATTATAACTTCACTTAACATCAATGCACTATAAGCCCCTACTAACAATCCTACTCTAGGTCTACTAGTGCAATGTATATGTGAAGCCCCATAACCTAAAGCTATCATAAGACCACAAGCCTTAACATCAAATTTATAACTTAACATATCAACTGAGGACATTTTCATTTATGCCAACAACCTTCATCATGTAGTCATTAAGATCCATCAAGTGCATATTAGGACAAGACCCCATCACATAAATCCATTAGGACTCATACCATGCACTTCATCACAAAAAGCAGACATTTACTACAAAGTCATGCATAAGGAACATATACATAGACACATGAATTAAAACACCTTCCTAGAACTTCATTCAAGAGCCTCTTGTGCAATGCATAGGTGAAGTCTCATACCCCCACCTATACTAAGAAACTACCCTAAGGTCATCCGAGTTAGAGTCCTTACTTTACCTCCACTGTCCTTTTACTTTAGGGAAACTATACTTCAACCAAAACTAAGACCATAGGTGCTGAACTTGGAATTTGGTGTTGTAGAGACTTACACCAAAAGAAGGTGTTCTTACCTAGCCAAGGTATAATTTTAACACATTCTAGAATACTAGTGAATTTGCTTTCTAGATCCCATTTGGCAAGAATAGTTTATGGAACTAAGAGATATACATAACCCTCTACATGCTCATTGGAATTGGAGCCTCATCTAATGAGAAACCATGGGTGAGCTTTCATCAAAGGGAAGCCACCACCTCATGTGGAACCATAGGCGAATATCCTCTAATGGAAGTCAACACTCTATGAGAAACCTAATGATGAATCTTCCTACAAGGGAAGCCAATACCTCTCTTTGTCAAGTTCATTCTTTGCTAAGCTAAGTTCCCTTTATTGAAAAACCTTTATTACTTTATTTCATAAAACATAGATTTAGGATATTGATTCCTTTTATTCTTATAGAATATTCAAGCACCAATCTAGTTTGAGGGTACACATGAACACAACTTTTAAGGCCCATCTATTGACTAGATCTTCATACATGTGTCTATGTACTTGTATGTGAGAAAACCTTTCACATAACACATAAATATCGCACATGTTCATATATCGATGCACAAGTCCATAGGTATAACTATATGTGCAATCCTTTCATATAAACACACCAAGACACTATGCACATTCATATTTCCTCATAGCATATACTTAACATCATAGCATGTAAGTCATATTCATAACATGTTCATACAATCTTATGCGTGTACTTGGAAGAACAACCTAGGAACTATACTATCAAGGCACACACGTACAATGCTTAGACGAGGTTCCATACCCTTGCTCATACTAGTACACCTATCAAGACATCCTAGTAAATGATACATCACACAACATCATAGAATGGTTAGCATAGAATAAACTTATTTATTCAAGACATACAACATTCTTATAGTAATCTCTATTATTTATGCACATATTTTAGCTATACTTCACATCATAGGCAACAAGTACACATAAACTTAACATAACCATTTACATGCTCATGACATTAGCAACACAACCTAGATAATAGTTAATAATATATATCTATATATATATGTATATATATATGGCAATAAAGTAAACACCACCATCATAAGTGGACCGTACCACACAATGCCATACAAGGCTTCATCAAGTACAATTATATAGTATAGTACAGAGAAAAATAGATCTTACAAATTCATCAACCCTTTTGATCAACATTGATCAATACACCCTTTTCATCAATAATACATGTATAGGGAAGTAGCTAAATGTACTTTAATTGTGAAAGAAACTATGTACAAGTCATTACAAGATCATGATACAACTAGTGCAAAACATCACTCTTATTATAGAGAACAAATCGGCATAGATCATCAACCAGTTTCCCTAGTCTTTATTATCAACCAAAATTAATAAATAATGTACATGTAGGTCAGTATCTAAAGAAATCATAGGCTAAAAGAGATCCTACTACAATTTCCTATGAACTCGAGATCACTGTAAGCATGCTTCATATTAGTAATTCATGGAAGATATATTTACATAGGTTAATCCTATTCAAACTATCATGCATTGATCCACATTGGATACATAACATATATTTCATAATCACATTACAGCATAGGCACTAACTAACCATTACATTACATAATTGAATGCCATAATAAGAAAGCTAGCATCATCAATCTATAGGCTAGAACATGTAGATAAAACCTTACCAAGATTCTTTGATTTGATCACCAAGGTTTCATACCCAAAATTCATCAATACCATCAATATAAGGTATTAGCCACAAGCATCCTATCATAATCGAATTCAAATTTTATACATTATAAGATCAATGTTACAGTGAACGCATGGAAGCATAGACCAGTCATGTTCAATTCATTATATATTCATCCACATGGATCACCCATCAAAAATTTACCATCAACATATATAATAGATAGTAAACATAAGCAATTCAACATAATAAAACCACAATTCCATCAATAAATAGCCACGATCACAATGCCCATGCAAGGGCTAAATCAAGTTTGGGAAGGGACATGGGTTCATAATGCAATTGCATTGAATTTCACGTTAAAACTAATACATTATCATGTAATCATCATAATTAGTCTTTTGAAAATGTTTTTAGAAAGAACCCATGTCTAGATTGAACAAGGAGAGGTTTGATCATATTTTCTCTTTGAAAACTTTGAGATTAACTATCTAAATGGAAGGATATCTAGAGATGAAGGATCACCATACCTATAACTTACATAATCAACATATACCATCATAGAAGTGTAATACCTCAACGACACATTTAAACAATACTGTAAACATATTACAGTAAACTACCTCAACTTGAACATATTCTAACTTCACTTCACATCAATGCACTATAATGCCTTACTCACAATCCTACTCTAGGTCTACTAGTGCAATGTATATGTGAAGCCCCATAACCTAAAGCTATCATAAGACCACAAGCCTTAACATCAAATTCATAACTCAACATAGCAAGTGAGGACAACTTCATTTATGCCAACAACCTTCATCATGTAGTCATAAAGATCCATCTAGTGCATATTAGGACAAGACCCCACCAAATAGATCCATTAGGACTCATACGATGCACTTCATCACAAAAAGCATAAATTTACTACAAAGTCATGCATAAGGAACATATACATAGACACATGCATTAAAACACCTTTCTAGAACTTCTTTCAAGAGTCTCTTGTGCAATGCATAGGTGAAGTCTCATACCCCCACCTATACTAAGAAACTACCCTAAGGTCATCTAAGTTAGAGTCCTTACTTTACCTCCATTGTCCATTTTACTTTAGGGAAACTATACTTCAACCAAAACTAAGACCATAGGTGCTGAACTTGGAATTTGGTGTTGTAGAGACTTACACCAAAAGAAGGTGTTCTTACCTAGCCAAGGTATAATTTTAACACATTCTCGAATACTAGTGAATTTACTTTCTAGATCCTATTTGGCAAGAATAGTTTATGGAACTAAGAGATATACATAACCCTCTACATGCTCATTGGCATTGGATCCTCATCTAATGAGAAACCATGGGTGAGCTTTCATCAAAGGGAATCCACCACCTCATGTGGAACCATAGGCGAATATCCTCTAATGGAAGTCAACACTCTATGAGAAACCCAATGATGAATCTTCCTACAAGGAAAGCCAATACCTCTCTTTGTCAAGTTCACTCTTTGCTAAGCTAAGTTCCCTTTATTGAAAAACCTTTCTTACTTTATTTCATAAAACATAGATTTAGGATATTGATTCCTTTTATTCTTATAGCATATTCAAGCACCAATCTAGTTTGAGGGTTCATATGAACACACCTTTTTAGGCCCATCTATTGACTATATATTCATACATGTGACTGTGTACTTGTATGTGAGAAGACCTTTCACATAACACATAAATGTCACACATGTTCATATATAAATGCACAAGTCCATAGGTATAACTATATGTGCAATCCTTTCATATAAACACACCAAGACACTATTCACATTCATATTTCCTCATATCATATACTTGAACATTATAGCATGTAAGTCATATTCATAACATGTTCATACAATCCTATGCATGTACTTGGAAGACCAACCTTGGAACTATCCTATCAAGGCACACATGTGCAATGCATAGACAAGGTTCCATACCCTTTCCCATACTAGTACACCTATCAAGTCATCCTAGTGAATGGTACATCACACAAAATCATAGAATGGTTAGCATAGCATAAGAGTTATTTATTCTAGACTTACAACATTCTTACAGTAAGCTCTTTTCTTCATGCAACTATTTTAGATTTACTTCACATATTGCATTATAGGACCTCATCATAGGCAGCAAGTATACAGAAACTTAACATAACCGTTTACATGCTCATGATATTAGAAACACAACCTACATGATAGTTAGTATAAGAAACTAGGCTGTGTTCACATCACACACACACACACACACACACCACACACACACACACACACACCACACGCACACACACAACACACACACACACACACGCACACACACACACACACACACATACACACACACACACACACACACACACACACACACCCACACATATATATTATATATATATATATATGTGTGTGTGTGTGTGTGTGTGTGTGTGTGTGTGTGTGTGTGTGTGTAAACACCACCACCATAAGTGGACCATACCAAACAACGCCATACAAGGCTTCATCAACTACAATTATATAGAAAAGTATAGATGAAGAGTAGATCATACAAATTCATCTACCGTTTTGATCAATATTGGTCAATAGACCCTTTTAATAAAAAAAATTAATGTATAGGTCAGTATCTAAATGTACTTTAATTGTGAAAAAACTATGTACAAGTCATTACAAGATCATGATACAACTAGTGCAAAACATCACCCTTACTCTAGAGAATTGATAGGCATAAACATCTAGATCAATACTTCCCAAGATTTCTTTGATTTGATCACCAAGGGTTCATACCCACAATTTATCAGTAACATAAAATAAGGCAGTAGCTACAAGCATCCTATCACAATCGAATTCAAATTTTATACATTATAAGATCAATGTTACAGTGAACACATCGAAGCATAGACTACTCATGTTCAATTCTTAATACATTAATACACATGGATAATCCACCAATAACTAACCATCAATATTCATAATAGACAGTAGTCATAAGCAATTCAATGTAATAGAATCACAATTCTATCAATAACAAGCCACGATCACAATTTCCATGCAATGACTAAATTGAGTTCGAGAAGGGACATGGGTTCATAATGAAGTTGGATTGAATTTAACATTAAAACCAACACATTGTAATCAATTCATTATGATTAAGACTTTGAAAAACGTTTTTAGGAAGAACCCATGGCTAGATTGAAGAAGGAGAAGTTTGATCATATTTTCTCTTTGAAAACATTGAGATTAAATCTCTAGATACAAGGATAACTAGAGATGATGGATCACCATACATTATTGTGTTAGAAAACCTCTAAAAATTTATGAATAATCTGTGGGAATCCAAGCTCCAAGATTTTCTTGAGTTTCACCTTCAATGCAGGTTTCTAGAGAGAATTGGTTTTGGAGGTAAAGTCTATTTTTAGTGAATTGGTTTGGGAATGTGTTGATCATGTTTTTTATCCCTTAAATGCACCGAAATATAACTAAACAAACCTAGTAGGGTCAGTTTAGAACATGGGGTGAATTTCCCATTCACCCCTTTAATAAACAATTCGCAGGCAGTGATATAAGGCCTTCATCGACGGACCCAATGATGGGGCGTTGGTCCATCTATGGACCGTTCTTTGACTTCCGTCTTTTGGGTCTGAGGCTTTATTGTGGCCAAGACTTCTCAAACGCTAAGTGCCCATCGACTCTTCCCCATCGACAGGGCGTTATTCCACCAATGGGGCGTCATTTGAGCTCGTCGATTGACACTGCCACGGCAGTGTCTTGACAGACTTTCGGTCTTTCTTTTGGGCCATTTTGGGAGACCCTTGGGAAGTCGTTATCAAACGTTTGTAACGAAAATATGAACCCTAACATATTTAATACCTACCACATCAGTTTCACCAAAAAAAAATAGCACGGAATACATCCGAACGCGCTAGGCACCATCAAGACAAACATCCATGTCTCAAGTGCTAACTTTAAACGTCGTGGAAGTTTGACCTCCAAACTTCATGAAAATCAATACGCTTCCTATAAAAATCATTATTACCCATTTAAGGACCTCATAATCTTATGGAATACAAATATTGGCACGTATAGACACATGAGGTACATAAGTTACTTGTCGCCGAACGGCTTGGTCATCCCTTGACGTTTTACTTCCAAATCACCTCAATCTGTACACACCGCCTCAATACCATATTATAAACCATTTTATGAAATTATAAGCTTATTGAAAACATGTTATTCTCTAGACACCGTAACTCATTTTGGTGGTCTTACAATATCCCTCACTTGGGAACATTCATCCTCGAATGACACTTGGAACACTTTAAACACATTAAGGACTTCAATAACTCATAGAAAAGCTAATTACATTCATAACATCATCATATATAAGTTGATGCACCAAAATTGCAAGGAATAAAACTTCAAATCACTTAGCGTTTGATACAACACAAGCAAGCCACACTTTCACTCGCTCATGTTTAATGCATCAAACACTTAGGTACTCTTCATGTTAATAGGAGGAAAAACCTTCTCCTAGTCATAAAATGTCATTTCACCTCATTTCATTAAGATCTTATCATCTAGATCACACATAGGCAGAGTCAAAAATACTCAAGAACAAGTAGGCAATTATACTTTACTGCACAGAGACTTGAGTAAGATAGGTTGAAAATGGGTTCTTATTAGTTAGATCTAGTGCCATGAGGGTCATACTCAACAATACCATGCTTAGTTGTGTCCATGGAGGAATGTCATTCCCCTCAACACACTTTCATGTCTCATGAGTTCATACGCAAGCAAATGCACAAGGGTCAACTTTAATGTAACATGAAAATTTCTCAACTTTTAATCATGGCATGCTCATGATTTCTTCCTAGTGAAGTCTAAATGTAGGTCACACCAAGCACATCATAACAATTAGGAAGCCATTTCACAAATTGTCAGTTTCTTACATAACAATAGCCTTCATAGTAAGCATCATTTGGGGAAAAAATAACACAAATCATAGGCACACACAAGGGCACTAGCTAATAATGGCTTCACTTTTAAAAGTGAGCCTACAATCATGCTTTCAAAATCATAGAAGTCACCTAGTTTTCAAGAGATTCAACATATTTTATTTTAAAGAGGCTCAGTTTATCATTATAAGGCCGAATCTTACAAATCAAATGTGACTTCAAACATGCTTCGTACCTTATATCATGAAGTTAAATGCACAACTAGCATATCAAGATGCACAATCAACATGACAAAACCATGAAGTTAATCAAAATTCTTTTTCAATTACTTTAGAATCTTCAAAATACTCTCAGTATAGTGTCAATCAAAACATACAAAACATATAGAGGTCATGCAAACTCTTATCATGTACAAGCTTACTAAGAAGTCATTAGATTCAAAAGCTCCAGTAAGAATAGAAGGACAACATAGAAATACCTACAACCTTACTACTCCATCACCATCCCCCAATCAGGGTAAACCCAATTAAAAGCAACTTAACCCGATTTTCAAGAGGTTCTTAGCTATCAACCAAATAAAGGAATTATAGTAAGTCAACCAAGTCATTCTAAACCATACCATTTTAGGCAAATTATTCCCCAATCATCAAGTTAGGTCATGATACTCAACAACATAAGATCTTCAACAATAAAATAGACACCAATGTCATATAACATTAGGGTAAAACAACAAGGAGACTTATCCATAGGGAATCTTTCTTTTCATAAAATCTTACAGTAAGATGACTTCTAGGTCAATCAACCTACCAAGATAAACATGCTACCTTCACACCTAGGACCAAGCCTAACAAAGGACTTCAATCCATAAAAAACAATAATGAAGGTTCACACATATAAACAAAGACAACATTTGAAACATCCTACAAATATTCTTAGGGAAGCATGTTTCTTTACAATTTAACATATTCCTAAAGAATTTCAAGCTCAAATCATATCATTAGGTTACTATCATGCAAAACCATATAGTAGCATATCATTTCAAAAAGAAACTAATTTTCACAATAACATGTTTTAACTATATCATGACATACAATTGTCAACATAACATGCTATTTTACATAATTCTCGTACATAGACACAAAGGACACCATATCATCAAAGTATACCAAAGTTCAATCTTTCTAAAAAAAAGCAATGCAAGAACGTATTATTTTATCTAAGCTTCTTCCCTGTGCATTAGCTCCCCCCATCATAGACGGTTAAGACAGCCACAAAGGACACCATATCATCAAAGTATACCAAAATTCACCTTCACACATACTCATGAAACCATAAAAACCAAGACAAGCATCAATTTAACCTTTTCTCCCTAAAGTATAGGGATACCATCTCATCCAAGTAATCACATCTAAAATACCACCGGACAAGAAAACACAAGAGAGAGATCTTATAGAGTTAAGTTCTATTGCACGACATGAGAATGATGAAGAAAGGAAAATCTATCGTCTATAGCCTCCGTACCATTTGATGTGTCGTGACTCACCACTAATGATACGAGACTCTACTAGACGTGGCGATATGAGACTTTTAGAACCTAAAACAACTTTTCAAACCTCATGCTTTGATAGCAAGTTTTTCACATTCGGGGAGCACTCCCTAGAAGTAACCTGGCGTACATGACCTCTCTGAAGTCTTATACCAGCACATAGTTATCATTAATTACATTGTCATAGGTAAATTTAGTGGAAAAATTAAAACATTCTTAGCACATCATATGCTAGATCATTACTTATATTTATAAAAAATATCATCATACATAGCTAAAGATTCTAGTGTTTTTTTTCATCCTAGACTCAACATCATAAGAGCACATTAGGGACATGACCCTTATAACTTAATACATAACTATATACTATCAAAGAACTTTATAGTAAACCATAAGTAGGGAATCCTTGGAACTTAAGGACCATTTTCCTTGAGCTTGGGAATCATATATCAGTCTCCTCAATCATAGACTTTGTTTTAAGCATCCATAACCTACACATTGTGTAAAAAGGTAAAATGTAGAGAATAATATAGTTAGTACAAAAATGCACTAAGTATGGCAACCCTGCAAAATAGGTATTTAAAAGTGACATTTTGTTGAAATCATACTTCATGCCTTTTTGAGTAAATCTTCATAAAACCTTTATGTAAAAGCATTTATATCATTCACATACTTCATATAGACATATTCCCAGGCCAAATATCTTATAAGATCACACGTAACATTTAAACCATATTAAATATCTTATTATATTAACCAATTTTCCATTTACAGTAAGCGTATTATTCTTTCACAATGAACATCTTTTCTTTAACTTCTTAACCTTCCAAGTAACACTCTATTGATACTTGGTGCAATGCATCACCATAAGGCCACAAATAAAATCATAGCTACAACTTACATAGTAAACACATACCATCATAGAAGTGTAATACCTCAAAGACACATTTAAACCAATACTATAAGCATATTACAATAAGCTACCTCAACTTGTAAAAAATCTAACTTCACTTCACATCAATGCACTATAATCCCATATTCTCAATACTAATCTAGGTCTACTAGTGCAATGTATATGTGAAGCCCAATAACCACACACACACTTAGTAAACCTATCATAAGAGCACAACCCATCATAAGAGCACAACCCTTAACATCAAATTCATACCTCAACATAGAAAGTGAGGAAAACATCCTTTATGTCAACAACCTTTATAATGTAGTCATTAAGACCCATCTAGTGCAAATAAGGATAAGACCCCATCATATAGATCCATTAGAACTCATACAATCCACTTCATCACAACAAGTAGACAATTAATACAAAATCATGCATAAGGAACATATACATAGACACATGCATTAGAACACTGATATATTGTGGTTTCACGGTATTTTTACTGCTTTTTCCTTAAGTTTAGTGTGTGTCCAAAAGCCTTTTTGAATTAATTTTTATGTAAGTTTCCATTTATTTGCAGGAAATATGTCTATAAGATGAATGCGAAGGTTTTTTGAGCAAGAAATGCAAAAAAGTACCACCTATGGAGCTTGTGACGGTCTGTCCTGCCCGTGACGGTCCGTAGGTGGCATCGTAGTGAAGCTGCTGAAGTCTGACCAAGTGTGGGGTTATGGAGTGCGTGACGGTCCGTCCTACTAGTTCGTCTTGAAAATCAGAGAAGTAGTCCCAGTACCCAAATTCCAAGAGTTCAAGTATTATGGAACAGAGACCCTCGACGGACCATTGTGCCTGTGATGATCCGTCATACTTTCCATCGAGGGTAATGAAGAGAGCAAAAGAAGAATTTTCAAAGTATGGGATGACGAAGTCCTTGACGGCCCGTCGTGACAACGATGACCCATCGCGATATTCATCGACCCATCCGTGTTTTGACAGATTTTCAGCAAATAGAGTCCTTCATTTATTAGGTTTTTGTTTTTTATAAATAGTTAGATTATTTTTGCTTCTTTTGTGGATTAGACTTGGTGATTATTATTACACTTTTGGAGAATCTTTAGTCTTCAATTAATTTCAGTAATTGATTGTTGGTGATTTTGTTGATTAATCAAGTGAACTTCTTGATTGTATTCTTTCTCATTGAAGTAAGTGCATGAATTCATATATTACACATTTGAATATTGCGATTATGACTATGGGTAACTAAACTCCATAACTAGGGTTGTGGGAAACATAGGCGAATAATGAGGTAAAACCTAACTAAAATAAGAATAGTGTCTTGCATGTATTAATAATTTTTCGCTTAGAAGTCTTTTTAACAGATGGCCAACGTTAGAACTCGCCTTAATGCTACTTGCCGGACCAAGGAGGTAGATAATGGGAAAAGAATTATCAACATAGATTTATTGTATACTATCTTGTAGGCTCGTATTGATTGGTACGAGGTAATAACTTAGTCAAACATCGAAAATGATGCTTAATATGAGGTAAAGGTAAGGATTAGTATAGCAACACACGTATCCAGAGCAAGGTGCGGAGTGTATTTTTCTAGATGTCGGACCAAGGATTTAGAAATACATAACTTATCACTTTGAATGCAAGATACTAGGAAAGAATTGTTATAGTTAGAATTATCAAGTTAGGAACCTGTGGGGAACACGTAACCCTAGTTACTTTTGTTAACTGATTAAACTCCAACATTTGAATCTGTTAGTTGTCTACTTTAATTTTTAGCTAGTTATTTTAATTCATTTAGAAGTAAAAAAACCCTTTTATTGTCTTTATTTTCCAAGGAAATTATTGACTAAATAGTAGTAATAATAGATTGAAGTTAAGTCTGAACTATTTTCCTCGTGGGGACGATCCTAACCTCATTAGTAGGGTTCTTTACTTGATACCACCGCTTTACATCTTATTTGAGAAGTAAGTTTGAGCGTATCAAATTTTGGCGCCGCTACCGGGGAAAGTAGATTTTAGATTAACTTAAACTTATTACTAAAATTTAGTCAATATTTTCTTAAGTTTTCTTTGTTTATTGTTTTTAATTCTTGGAGAACTATCTTCCTTGTATGCCAAATACACAGAGAGGAAGAGAACCCTTGTTTCCCTACGATCACGAATTAGAGCGTACAATATGCAACATGAATCGAGACTTGGGTATTAATGATGATGATACGAACCAGAACATCCCAACTCCAGTTGATGTTCATGGTTAGTTGTTACCCATGCTCTGGGTGAAAACCAACAGAGGGGACAAAATCCCGCTCCACGGCCCCAAGAATACTACAGAGGCTATGATAATATATCAGACTCCGATGGGTCACTTGTCTTGCCCCCTCTACCACCAGGCCACACCTTTGTGGTAACTAGTAGCCTGATGCAAATGCTCACTGCCAGAGGTTTGTTTTCAAGGCTACCTTCTGAGGATCCACATGCCCATATAGCTAAGGTAAGGGCAGTGTGTAAAAGTTGTGTAGGGAGGCCTGACTTGGACTTGCATGTAATAGGGCTAAGAGTGTTTCCTCTCTAACTAACGGGAGAGGCTTCTTTTTGGTTCACTAAGCTTCCTTATAACTCAATTTTCACTTGGAACCAACTAAGGGACGTTTTGTTAGAACGCTACTACCCGATCTCCAAGAAACTAAAGCACAAAGACAGAGTGAACAACTTTGTGGCACTACCAGGAGAGTCAGTTAGTAGTTCTTGGGATAGATTCACTTCATTTTTGAGAAGCGTCCCCAATCACCGTATAGATGATGAGTCACTGAAGGAATACTTCTATCGGGTAGGATAATAATAATAAAGTGGTGTGTGAGACTTTAGCAGGTGGTTCTTATGGGGAGTATCCTTATGCTGAGATTGCTGAAAAAATAGATAAAATCTCCCAGAACAATAAAGCTTGGAGTACTAGGAAGTCAGATACTGAGAGAAATACCTATGCAGTGCAATCCACTCACAACCCAGCCACGGATGACATTCGTGAAGAGATAGGTCAAATGAGAACTGAGCTCGGGTTGGTATTAAAACATATCCACTGGGGTGCAGAAAAGATAAATGTAGTTAACTACTTGTCTAAGACACCACCACCAAATGATGAATGCTATTGTGCGGAGGATTCCTATGCGGTAAACGGGCAGACGGGGGGTTTTCGACCGAGTGCCCAAGGCTCAAATCAAGATAATTGGCACCAAGGTCAAGGGAACCAAGGCCGAATCTATGGTAACTATAACCGTGAGGGTCCGCAACAACAACTTCAATAGGAGTAACTATGGTAACAGAAATGATAGGAATGGGCCCTATATCCCTCTTCAAAATCGTGAAGTTACTTCTAATGATGGTGGAGATAGTATGGCGCAATTTGAGTATATGTTGCACAAAATGATGAGGACGTCCGATGCTAATGATGAGCAAATTAAAGAGTTAAGGAGTGATTTAGCAGGTATTGGGCAGAAAGTCGATACACATGCAATATCGATTAAGCAGATTGAGTTGCAAATGGCCCAATTATTTGCGACTGTGAACACACGGAAACCGGGCACTCTTCCTAGAAACACTGTCCAAAATCCGAAAAATGATGCACATTGTATGGCAATCACTACTCGGGATGATAAGAAAACCAATGAACCAGCTATACCGTCTAATGAGGAAAAGGTGAGAAAGGATAATGATAAGGTGGTAGAGGGTAGTAGTGAAGCAGAAGATATCACTGGAAAAAATGCGGAAGTCCCTATAAAGGTAATTCTCATGCCTAGAACACCGCTCCTTTCCTCAAATAGTAGTTGTCACGACCCAAATCGGGGCCGCGACTGGCACCCACATTTACCCTCCTATGTGAGCGAACCAACCAATCTAACCTTTAACATTTTAATACAATATCAACAAAAGAAATGCGGAAGACTTAAACTCATTAATAAAACAATTCAAAACTATTATTATTATCCCCAAAATCTGGAAGTCATCATCACAAGAACATCTATCCTCAAATTACTAAACTAAAATGTCTAAGAACAAAAATAACTAAAGAGCTAGTCCATGCCGGAAGTTCAAGGCATCAAGACTTGAAGAAGAAGATCCAGTCCAAGCTAGACGCATAAGCTCACCCTGAATTTTCCGAAGGTAGTGAAGACCGGCTCGAATTTGAAGTTGACGGAACGTTTGCTGCATTACACAAATACAAAGAAGAAAACATAAAAGTAAGGGGTCAGTACAACCACAAGTACTGAGTAGATATCATCGGCCAACTCAAAATAGAAATAATATATATCAAGTAATATTATAAATCAACTATAAGCTCAACATGTAGCAACAACAAGTATTATAATCGTCAATAAATACCATCAAGTTCATCCATGAGGACTCAAGCCTCAATACCACACTCATTTGGGAAATAAGTTCATTATGTTGAGTATATTATCATCTTTCAAGATTCATTATCTTTCTTCCTCTTGTGTCGGTACGTGACACTCTGATCCCCTACCACTATGTGTCGGTACGTGACACTCCAATCCCCTACCACTATGTTTCGGTACGTGACACTCCGATCCCCTAATTCTACGTGTCGGTTCGTGACACCCGATCCCCTATATGTGTCGGTACATGACACTCCGATCCCCTATATGTGTCGGAACGTGACACTCCGATCCCCTATATGTGTCGGTACGTGACACTCCGATCCCCTATATGTGTCGGTACGTGACACTCCGATCCCCTATATCTACGTGTCGGTTCGTGACACCCGTCCCACTAATACTATGTGTCGGAATGTGACACTCCGATCCACTAATACTATGTGTCGGAACGTGACACTCCGATCCACTAACATCATTCTATCCATTCATCAAGCCTTCTCTATACCAAGGCATCATCAATCCCCTTACTTTAATTCATCAAGCCTTCTTTTATACCAAGGCATCATCATTAATATCATAGATTAAAGTTTCTTTCAAGATTTGGGATTCAATAGCTTCATCATGCTTTGTTTTATCACAATCACATAATCATAATCATGCAAGCATACAATTTAAGCATATAGTAGGGTTTATAATACTATCAACACATATCATTCACTATTAAGAGTTTACTACAAGTAGCATGAAAACCATAACCTACCTCCACCGAAGACTAGTGATCAAGCAAGAATCTCCAAAGCTTTGATGTCCTTCTTCCTCGTTCGACTCTCTCTAAATCGATCAATCTCTCTCTCTCTCTTTTCTTTTGTTCTTTCTGTTTTGTTTTATTCAAACCCTCCTTCTTTTACCCTAATTAACATATAATCAAGTGTAAAAGAGGACAATAAAACCCCACTAATTAACCCAAAGTTACCCCTTTTATCCCTCAAGAATTAGACTTATTAATATTAACCCTAAATCTTATAATTAAGGAAAGAATAGTCCAAAACGACCCTTAAAACGTGTAGAGAAATCCTAATCTGCCTGGGATTGGTGCAACCTGTGACGGCCCGTCGTGCCTGCGACGGTCCGTCACGCAGGTCGTCGCAGCCTCCCAAAATCTAGGTGAGCTGTGACGGCCCGTCCTGCACCTCCGTCCTGACGGTCAGAAACTCGTTTCTTGTACCAAATTCTCAAAAGTTGAAGTGTTTTGCAACGGAAACTCACGACGGTTCGTCGTGGATGTGACGGCACGTCCTGCAGGTCCGTCACAATTTACAGAGAGTCGATTTTCAGTACCCAATTTCAGAATTCTAAGTATGCTGAAACGATGCACCCTCGACGGGCCGTCGTGCCTGTGACGGTCCGTCGCAGTGCCCGTAGTCTTGGCCAGTTTTTCCAGAATTAAAAATCTGCTGCTCAAAACGACTAAACAGGTCGTTACAATAGATACCAATTTACCCATCGTTCGTCCCCGAACGATCAAAGAAGAAAAACAATGGCGAAAAGGAGTACCTGAATCTGTAAACAGATGTGGATATTTTTCTTGCATATCTGCCTCCTTCTCCCAAGTAGTAGTTTCTTCAACCGGTCGATTCTTCCATTGAACTTTGATGGATGCAATCTCTCTCGACCTCAACTTGCAAACTTCTCTATCTAATATAGCAACCGGTTCCTCTTCATAAGTCAAGTTCTCATCCAACAAAACTGAATCCCAACGGATGATGTAGTTTCCATCTCCATGGTATCTTTTCAACATGGACACATGAAATACCGGATGCACTCCGGACAGCCCTGGGGGCAAGGCTAATTCATAAGCCACCTCCCCTATTCTCTTAAGCACTTCAAATGGTCCAATGTACCTTGGACTTAACTTACCCCTTTTTCCGAACCGCATCACCCCTTTCATGGGTGAAACCTTCAACAAGACTTGTCACCTTCCATGAACTCCAAGTCTCTAACCTTCCGGTCTGCATACTCCTTTTGTCTACTTTGCGCCGCCTGAAGCTTTTCTTGAATAGCTTTCACCTTCTCCATAGAATCTCTCAACAGATCAGTCCCCCAAGGTCTAACTCAAAGGCATCAAACCAACCAATGGGAGATCTACAACTCCTCCCATACAATGCTTCAAATGGAGCCATGTCAATACTGGAGTGATAGCTATTATTGTATGAAAACTCTGCCAAAGGTAAGAAGCTATCCCAATGGCCACCAAACTCTATCACACATGCACGAAGCATATCCTCCAACACTTGAATCGTTCGCTCAGACTGACCATCGGTCTGAGGGTGGAAATGTAGTGCTAAGGTCCAACCTAGTACCTAATTCAGCATGTAATGTCCTCCAAAACTTAGAAGTAAACTGCGTACCTCTATCTGATATGATGGAGAGTGGAACTCCATGCAACCGAACGATCTCTGAGATGTAGATCTTGGCTAACTTCTCTGCATTGTAGGTCACCTTGACAGGAATGAAGTGAGCAGACTTATTTAACCTATCAACAATCACCCAAATGGAGTCATACTTACCCAAGGTCTTTGGAAGACCAACCACAAGTCCATTGCGATTCTCTCCCACTTCCATTCAGGAATGGGCATTCTCTGAAGTGTTCCTCCGGGCCTTTGGTGTTCATACTTTACTTGTTGACAATTTGGACATTTGCAACAAACTCAACAATATCTCGTTTCATTCTACTACACCAGAAGTGTTGCTTTAGGTCGCGATACATCTTGGTTGCACCAGGATGTATAGAATATCCGGAACTATGAGCTTCTGTAAGAATAGTGGTGATCAAATCATCGATGCGGGGTACACATACCCTTCCCTTAATCCTCAAAACACCTTCCTCATCAATTATTGCTTCCTTGCCTCTCCTCGCAACACTTTATCTCGAATCCGGATCAATTTCTCATCATCAAACTGCTTCCCCTTAATCTTGTCAAGGAAAGAAGATCTTGCCTCTACACAAGCCAACAATCCTCCCTTCTCATTTATTCTAACCTCATAAGGTCATTAGCCAAAATCTGAACTCTCTAGCCAATGGGCGTCTAGAAACTTGCAAATGAGCTAGACTTCCCATGCTTCCGGCCTTTCTACTCAAGGCATCTGCCACAACATTCGCCTTCCCCGGATGATACAAGATAGTGATATTGTAGTCCTTCAGTAGTTCCATCCATCTCCTTTGTCTTAAGTTCAAATCTTTCTGAGTAAAGACATACTGTAAACTACGATGATCCGTGTAGATTTCGCACTTAACCCCATACAAATAGTGTCTCCATTGCTTTAGTGCAAATACTACCGCGGCCAACTCCAAATCATGGGTCGGATAGTTATGTTCATGCACCTTTTATTGCCTCGAAGCATAAGCAATCACATTCTTCTCTTGCATTAGCACTGCACCCAACCCAGAATAGGATGCATCACAATAAACAATGAAGTTTTTACCCTCTACTGGCAAGGTAAGGATAGGCGCGGTAGTCAACAAAGTCTTAAGCTTCTGAAAGCTTTCTTCACATTCATCTGACCATACAAATGGGAACATTTGCTTAGTCAAGTTCGTCAATTGGGAAGCAATAGAAGAGAATCCCTTGACGAATCGGCGGTAGTAGCTAGCTAGCCCCACAAAACTCCTTATCTCTGACACATTAGTAGGTCTTACCCAATTTTTCACCGTCTCAATCTTGGATGGATCCACCATCACTCCATCCTTAGAAACACGTGCCCCAAGAAGGACACTGAATTTAGCCAAAACTCACACTTGGAGAATTTCGCATAAAGCTTTTTCTTTCTCAACAACTCTAACACCATTCTCAAATGTTCCTCATGTTCCTTCTTGCTCTTGGAGTATATCGTATATATCATCAATAAAACAGATCACAAAGAGGTCCAAATATTGCTTGAAATTCCCGTTCATCAAGCTCATGAAGGCAGCAGGGGAATTTGTAAGACCAAAAGACATTACCACAAATTCGTAATGTCCATACCTAGTTCGAAAAGCCGTCTTTGGCACATCCGTTGCTCGTATTTTCAATTGGTGATAACCGGACCTCAAGTCAATTTTAGAGAAGACACAAGCACCTTGTAACTGATCGAACAAGTCATCAATGCGAGGAATGGGGTACTTGTTCTTAATAGTTACCTTGTTCAGTTGTCTGTAGTCTATGCACATCCGAAAACTCCCATCCTTCTTCTTCACAAACAAAACCGGAGCACCCCAAGGAGATGCACTTGGTCTAATGAAGCCTTTGCTCAACAACTCTTGAAGTTGTGCCTTTAACTCTCTTAACTCCGCGGGAGCCATTCTATAAGGGGGTATAGAAATGGGGCGAGTACCCGGTTCAAGATCGATACAGAAGTCAATATCCCTATCCGGTGGCATACCAGGAAGATCTGCAGGGAACACATCCAAAAACTCACGGACTACCGAAACTGACTCAATCGAAGGTACTTGGGTAGTGTCATCCTTAAGATGTGCCAAGAAAGCTAGACAACCCTTACTAACCATCTTCTGAGCACGACGAATAAAGGAGATAATACGCACCGGACTGGAAGTGTAGTCACCCTCCCACACTAACGGATCTGCCCCAGGCTTGGCTAACGTCACCGTTTTAGCATTACAATCCAAAATCGCAAAGTTGGAGAAAGCCAAGTCATACCCAGAATTACATCAAAGTCACCCATTTCTAAGATGACCAAATCTACATAAGTGTTGCTCCCCACAAAATTCACCAAACAAGACCTATATACCCTTTCAACTATCACCGACTCACCCACCGGAGTAGAAACACGAATAGGTATGTCAAGTAATTCACAATGCAATTTAGACCATTAGCAAATGATGAAGATACATATGAAAACGTGGAGCCAGGGTCAAATAATACAGATGCCATGCAATCACAAACCAAAAGATTACCTGTGATAACAGCATCAGACGCCTCCGCTTCAGATCTCCCAGGGAAAGCGTAACAATGGGCCCCATTACTTGTCTGTCCGTTGCCCCTACCATGTGTGTTGTGGTGGCTCCATGTTGCCCATCACCTCTGCCGTTGTGGTGACCCCCATTACCTCGGCCACCACGTCCTCCAGAAAAGCGGCCTCTACCATGACCACCTCTACCTCTAGCTATTGGGGGTCTGTAACTCTGTTTTGGACAATTCCTCCTAATATGTCCCAATCCCCACATCCATAGCACTCTCTGGAGTCAGGCATAGGTCTCTCGGAGTGGTGTTGACCGTTCTGAGGTGGACCCCCAACTACAGTCTGTAGTGAAGACTGAATTGGTCGAACTGAGTGACCTCCGGAGTTCTGTCCTCTAGAGTAAGAACCATTAAACTCACCTCCCCTTCGAAATCTTTTTGATGTCGATGTCGTGGTGAAGTCATCTGGTTTCACTCCTTTCACCTCTATCACAAAGTCTACCACCTCTTGGAAGGATGTTGCCGTTGCCGCTATCTGTAAGGCTGAAATCCGCAATTCTGACCTCAACCCCTTCACAAAACGGCGAATCCGTTCTTGTGGACTGAAACAAAGTTGGGTGGCATACCTTGATAAAGCACGAAACTTAGCCTCATATGCGTTAACCGTCATCCTACCTTGCTCGAGACTCAAGAACTCATCCCTTTTTCTATCTCTCAAAGTCCTTGGGATATACTTCTCCATAAACAGGGTAGAGAATGATTCCCAAGTCATAGGTGGTGCCTCTGTTGGTTGACACTCAACATGTGAACGCCACCACATTTTGGCGTTCCCTTGAAACTGATAGCTCACGAACTCGACGCCAAACCTCTCTACTATACCCATTGTGTAGTAGCTCATGACAATCAACCAGAAAATCGTAGGATCCTCTGATTCTGCACCCTTAAAGACTGGAGGTTTCAATTTCAAGAACTTACTGAAAAGTTCATGCTGATCGTTTGTCATTATAGGCCCAGTAGTCAGACGTGGAAATGTGCCTATCTCCAATGTTGCATCCATGCGGGGAGCCATAGTAGCCGCATGTCGTATCTCTGAAACCGGAGGTGTTGGTGCAGAAACCACTGGAGGTGCCTGACCCTGATCAGACAACCCGCTAAGATAAGCAAGTACTTGGTTGATCATCTCTGGGGTAGGTTGGGGTGGCATTTCCTCATTCTGCCCTTGTTCAGTTTCCCCTTCCTCACCCTCTCTTACTACCTCCTCAGTCGGTGGAGGAGTCACCGCCCTAGCATTAGATGGACTAGGTGCTCGTCCTCTTCCCCTAGAGGACGTCCTCCCACGACCTCTTCCACGGCCTCTTGCCGCTGTTCTTCCTCGAGCCACAGCCCCAGTGGCTGGCTCAGTCGTTTCTTGTCTTTCCGTTGTTGCTGCTGGTGCGTTCGTTGCTCTAGATCTAACCATCTGCGAAATAGAGTGAAGATGGTCAGATACCAATTTGTATCACCTAGATACCAATTGGACTCAAGTAGTAGCACGAAAGAAAGAATGAAGAATGGAATTTTCCTAAAGTCTTATAGCCTCTCAAAGAAAAGTAAAGGCGTCCCCCTACCGTTCCTTAAGACTCTACTAGACTCGTTCTTGTGTGATGAGACCAATGAACCTAATGCTCTGATACCAAGTTTGTCACGACCCAAATCGGGGCCGCGACTGGCACCCACATTTACCCTCCTATGTGAGCGAACCAACCAATCTAACCTTAACATTTTAATACAATATCAACAAAAAAATGCGGAAGACTTAAACTCATTAATAAAACAATTCAAAACTATTATTATTATCCCCAAAATCTGGAAGTCATCATCACAAGAACATCTATCCTCAAATTACTAAACTAAAATGTCTAAGAACAAAAATAACTAAAGAGCTAGTCCATGCCGGAAGTTCAAGGCATCAAGACTTGAAGAAGAAGATCCAGTCCAAGCTAGACGCATTAGCTCACCCTGAATTTTCCGAAGGTAGTGAAGACCGGCTCAAATTACTGTTGTGTTGAAGTTGATGGAACGTTTGCTGCATTACACAAATACAAAGAAGAAAACATAAAAGTAGGGGGTCAGTACAACCACAAGTACTGAGTAGATATCATCGGCCAACTCAAAATAGAAATAATATATATCAAGTAATATTATAAATCAACTATAAGCTCAACATGTAGCAACAACAAGTATTATAATCGTCAATAATACCATCAAGTTCATCCATGAGGACTCAAGCCTCAATACCACACTCGTTTGGGAAATAAGTTCATTATGTTGAGTATATTATCATCTTTCAAGATTCATTATCTTTCTTCCTCTTGTGTCGGTACGTGACACTCCGATCCCCTACCACTATGTGTCGGTACGTGACACTCCGATCCCCTACCACTATGTGTCGGTACGTGACACTCCGATCCCCTAATTCTACGTGTCGGTCGTGACACCGATCCCCTATATGTGTCGGTACGTGACACTCCGATCCCCTATATGTGTCGGAACGTGACACTCCGATCCCCTATATGTGTCGGTACGTGACACTCCGATCCCCTATATGTGTCGGTACGTGACACTCCATCCCCTATATCTACGTGTCGGTTGGTGACACCCGTCCCACTAATACTATGTGTCGGAACGTGACACTCCGATCCACTAATACTATGTGTCGGAACGTGACACTCCGATCCACTAACATCATTCTATCCATTCATCAAGCCTTCTCTATACCAAGGCATCATCAATCCCTTACTTTAATTCATCAAGCCTTCTTTTATACCAAGGCATCATCATTAATATCATAGATTAAAGTTTCTTTCAAGATTTGGGATTCAATAGCTTCATCATGCTTTGTTTTATCACAATCACATAATCATAATCATGCAAGCATACAATTTAAGCATATATAGTAGGTTTATAATACTATCAACACATATCATTCACTATAAGAGTTTACTACAAGTAGCATGAAAACCATAACCTACCTCCACCGAAGACTAGTGATCAAGCAAGAATCTCCAAAGCTTTGATGTCTTCTTCCTCGTTCGACTCTCTCTCTAAATCGATCAATCTCTCTCTCTCTTTTCTTTGTTCTTTCTGTTTTGTTTTATTTCAAACCCTCCTTCTTTTACCCTAATTAATATGTAATCAAGTGTAAAAGAGGACAATAAAACCCCACTAATTAACCCAAAGTTACCCCTTTTATCCCTCAAGAATTAGACTTATTAATATTAACCCTAAATCTTTATAATTAAGGAAAGAATAGTCCAAAACGACCCTTAAAACGTGTAGAGAAATCCTAATCTGCCTGGGATTGGCGCAACCTGTGACGGCCCGTCGTGCCTGCGACGGTCCGTCACGCAGGTCGTCGCAGCCTCCCAAAATCTAGGTGAGCTGTGACGGCCCGTCACACCAGTGATGGTCCGTCCTGCACCTCCGTCTTGACGGTCAGAAACTCGTTTCTTGTACCAAATTCTCAAAAGTTGAAGTGTTTTGCAACGGAAACTCACGACGGTTCGTCGTGGATGTGACGGCACGTCCTGTAGGTCCGTCACAATTTACAGAGAGTCGATTTTCAGTACCCAATTTCAGAATTCTAAGTATGCTGAAACGATGCACCCTCGACGGGCCGTCGTGCCTGTGACGGTCCGTCGCAGTGCCCGTAGTCTTGGCCAGTTTTTCCAGAATTAAAAATCTGCTGCTCAAAACGACTAAACAGGTCGTTACAGTAGTGGAATAGACCGAGGATGGTAAATATCGGCGTTTTATAACAATGTTGAAGCAGCTTTCTATCAATATCCGTTTGGTAGAAGCTCTAGAACAAATGTCTGGTTATGCCAAGTTTATGAAAGATCTAGTTACAAATAAAAGATCGGTCACTTTGGAGGATGATGATAGAATGCAGCATTGTAGTGCTATTGCTACAATATCTCTCGAACAAAAGAAAAAAGATCCGGGTGTGTTCACTATTCCTTGTACAATCGGGTCATTACATTTTGCGAAAGCATTATGTGATCTAGGAGCAAGCATAAATCTCATTCCCCTCTCGATATACAAGAAGTTAGGTTTGGGTGACCCAAATCCCACTGCGATGACTCCAAAATATGTATCATATAGACATAAGTCAATTATAGGGCATAATTAATAAGCATAGGAGATATGTCATGTCCATGGAAGTCTTTACTTAGACCTTCATAGTAACATTCTTCAACCCTTATTATGTCATATTATGAAAGAACTACTTCTCAAGCCACCTTAAAGCATACTTGTTCCATTCATGAATGGCATCCCATAATACCATCCAAGCTAAGTACCCCTTTTTGGTCATTTTTAGGCATAGTCCACATCCATAGTCAATACACAGATTTTCATGTCATAAGATCTCTATACTCCTAAGTAGCCTCAATACTTGTGCAATACATGGGTGGCATCCCATTATACCCCGCACACACTAAGCATATCCTTGAAGTCACAATATTCATGATTACTATTCATAGGTTTCATTCATGACCTACTTAATATAGAAAAGGAACAATCAAATTTAGTCATTCATCTCATGGAGGGAATCTATATCAACAATCCTCACTAAGCATACATCATATAAGTAAACACTTCAGAAGTATGTTCAACTCATCCTAGTGCAATGGTCGAATGATATCCCATACTACCATTAACACTAAGTAGTTCTTTAGGCTATCTTACTTAATGATTACTATTTATAATTATAGACTACCAAAGAATAACACCCTATTAGGCTAGACCTAACCACCATGGAAAATACACTATCATGCAAAACTAAACTACAGAAGAAATTGTACAATTATTCCAATCTAGATACCATACCAGCATTACATAATACTAATGAAAGCTATCCTTAGGAGAGTATGAATTCTCGATCCCAAGCTACCATTAGGAGAATATGATCTCTCCATCCTAAGCTACCCTTAGGAGAGTATGATGTCCCAATCGTAAGCTACCCTTAAAAGAGTATGATGTCTCAATCCTAGTCTATCCCTAGGAGAGTATAAGCCCTCAATACTAAGTTACCATAAAATGGTCTTTTCCTAACCAAGTCATGCTACCATGAAGGCATTCTAACAATGCTTGTTCAAGCCAACCATAGGAGAGTATAGATCTTCAGTCCTATGTTACCATTCCTTAACTTTATATATAATTAATTATGAGTTAATGAAGCATTTCATATCAAAATAATCAACTGATCACTATATTTAAGACGAATACCGTTAGTTCATCATGTAATTACTCTACAATAGATAAGCATATATGCTTGATTATTTTCAATGGATGGCTCATCTATTGCAAAAAATATACATATTAGACATTTGTTGTAACAAATTTCTATAATTGTTACAACAGATGAATCATCTGCTGCAACAGATGAGCATATATAGGTCATCTATTAGAAACGAATAATACAAATTAGACATTTGTTGCAAAAGATGGGTTATCTATTGAAACAAATAATGCGTTGAGATTATAACTAAACTTATAATTTCAAGGTAATTATAATTAAATAACTATATTTATCACTAATTATGTGCTGATGAAGCATTTTATATTAAAATAATCAGTTGATCACTTTATGTAAGACGAATACAATTAGTTGATCATGTAATTACTCTACTATACATCAAAAATGTAATTAAATTTATTAATTAAAAGGAAATTATAACTAATAACATTATTCATCACTAATTATGGGTTAATGAAATATTTCATATTAAAATAATCAATTGATCAATTTATTTAAGACGAATAAAATTAGTTGATCATGTAATTACTCTACAATATATTGAAAATGTAATTGAACTTATTAATTAAAAGGTAATTATAATTAAATAACTTTGTTTATAACTATTTATGGGCTAATCAAGTATTTCATATCAAAATAATCAATTGATGAATTTATTTAAGACGAATACAGTTAGTTGATCATGTAATTACTCTACAATAGATGAGCATACATGCTTGGTATTTCCAATGGATGAGTCATGCATTGCAACTATTGGACATTTATTGTAACAAATTCCTATAATTGTTGCAACAGATGCATCATCCATTGCATTAAATAAGCATATATGGGTCATATATTCCAAACAAATAATACATTAGACATTTTTCAAAACAGATGGGTTATTTATTACAACAAATAATGCATTGAGATTATGACTAAACTTATAATTGCAATGTTATTATAATTAAATAACTTTATTTATCACTAGTTATGGACTAATGAAGCATTTCATATCAAAATAATCAATCGATCACTTTAGTTAAGACGAATACAATTAGTTGAACATGTATTTACTCTGCAATACATTGAAAATGTCATTGAACTTATTAATTAAAAGGTAATTATAGTTAAATAACTTTATCTATCACTATTTATGGGCTAATTATTTCATATCAAAATAATCAATTAATCAATTTATTTAAGACAATACAGTAAATTAATCATGCATGTAATTACTCTATAATACATTGAAAATTTAATTGAACTTGTTAAATTAAAAGGTAACTATAATAAAATAGCTTTATTTGTCACTATTTATGGGCTAATGAAGTATTTCATATCAAAGTAATTAATTAATCGTGTAATTATTCTACAATACATTGAAAATGTAATTGAGCATATATGTTTGATTATTTAAAGTGGATGGGTCATCTATTGCAACAAATAATACATATTAGGCATATGTTGTAACAAATTCCTATAATTATTGCAACAGATCATCATATTTATTTGAGTATTTTCAACAGATGAGTTATCTATTGTAACAAATAATGCAATAGATAATGCATGTAATGCAAAATATAAAAAAAATTGCAATGGATGAGCATAACTAATATATTTTATATACAGTAATTAATATGAACATACATAATTAACCAAAACGAGTTAAAATTATCAAATTCATCACTAAGTACAAAATAGTTATTTCACTATTATAATATTTATGGAGCATTTCGAACCGAGCATGCTTGTGTCCAATATTTTTACATATTGAACACTTATTTTTTCTTGTTGGAAATAATTCCCCGAATCCACTCCTCCTCTTTGTTTGCCTTCTTTCCAGTTTGCTTGGGTCAACATATGAAGGAGGTATTTCTCTCTCCAAAATCTCCAAAGGAACAATCCAATAATCTTCGGGAGACACCGGATTAATTTCCTCACAATATGCAATTATGTATTATTCCAGCGAATAATACAAAGACGAGTACTCATAGATCCTATTCCAAAATGTGCACCATATTGGGATCGAAGAGCTGTCATAGCATGTGGACAAGGTATTTTTTCCAAGTCAAAAACTCTACATGCAAGTTCTCCTTTGAAAATCGATCGTGTCAACATCACCATGACCGTTGATACTAAACTTGTAATTGGCTATTTGATGGGCCAATAACTTATTTTCCAAATTGATACTCTTTGATATTTGTTTTTCCATTGAAGGAACAAGTATGTTTTTTGAGTTGACCAACTCCATATGTCTCTCGTGAAATAATTTTGCAAATCTTATATTTATTTCATCAAATAAAGCAACGATAGGAAATTCTCTTTCAACTTCAAACATTGCATTCATTGATTCAGCAATGTTTGAGGTCATAATACTATACCTATATGAAAAAATAACTTAATAAGATATATAATTATATAAAACTTAAACAAGATACTCAATATATAATATAATGAGTCATTTGTTGCAATATGTGACTTACGTGTTTGGAAAAATTTCTGATTTTGTCGTAGTTTGACTTGGTATTATATCATGTATTCAACGGGTAAGCCATTTGTTGCAACAGATGAGTCATCTGGTGCAACAGATAACTTATATGTTGCAATAAATGACTCATCTGTTGTAACAACATTTTGGTTCTTTTCCTAGCTTGTCTGATACTGCAATATGTATCCAACGAGTAAGTCCTTTGTTGCAACAAATGAGTCATTGGTGCAGCAGATGACTCATCGATTGCAATAAATGACTTATCTATTGGGACAAGATTTTGATTCAGTCCTATCTTGACATGGTACGATAATATGTATCCAACAAGTAATCTATCTGCTGTAACAGATGACTTGCTTGATGAGTACGCGATTGTAAATATTTAAAGAAACACTCAAACTACGAAAATAAAAAATTAGAGTAAAAATCATTAATTTACTTACCAAAATCACCTATGATGTAATGTTCAATGATATATGAATGAAAATTGGTCTCAAAACAGTATTATAATGTCAATATCAACTCAAGAAGAAAAAAATAATGAATAACTAGAATAAGATGGTGATGAACAAGAAGAAGAAGAATGATGATGGAGAAGAAGAGCAGCAACAATGAATGAAGAAGAAGAGAAGCAACAAACATTCCCAACTTGAAAAAATAAGCAAGAGAAAAAAGAGGGAAAAGTGAGTCTTTGGTAGCTTTTTTTCCCCTCAATTTCTTATTATTTAAGGTTTTTAAATAATATGAACTGAAGTGTAAAATAATAAAATTTAGGGATGAACAATTCAACCCCTTAATTATCAATTTAAAAATTGTCACTCCTACTCAATACTTAAAACTTGAGTCACCAATTCCTAATTTTGAAACTTTTTATAACCCCTAATTCATTGTCCCAAGAAAGTGAGAGATCACAAAATCTAGATACATGGAGACGCAGTTAGAAAGAGGCGGAAGTGAATTTGGAAACAAGTTTAAGAAGAGTAAGGAGAGTAGGGGTAGATATAGAAAGGGACACTTTTCTTTTCTTAGTTTTGGGCTACTCAAACAACGCTCTTTTAATATTTTTTACTTTTTGATTGAATAAAAAAAGCCCTAAAGTTAAATTGTTTTAAAAAACTGTAGTTCCAAAATTTAAGCAACATTATTCGGGTTGTGTTTTAAAAGACTCCATTGTGTATAAGTATTCTTCTCCTTTACAAAGACTTTCAATATATATATATATATATATATATATATATATATATATATATATATATATATATATATATATATATATAACCTTTTCACATTAATGAATTGTCATTTTTGTGATAACTTATGACTTTTTCAAAGGGTTGCGATTATTGTAACGGTTTGTAACTTTTCCAAAGAATTGTGATTTTTTTAAAGAGTTGTAACTTTACCAAAGGGTTGTGTCGTATCTGATTAGTTCTAAATTTTTTAAAGAGTTATGTCTTTTTCGATGAACCAAGAATTTTTTCGAAAGGTTGTGACTTATCTGATAAGGCACAATAAGAACATAACCATACTACTATCTGTTTGCTAAAAATAGAGGGGTTTTCTCTCACTTTTAAACGACAATTCTTTTAGGTTTTCTACTATTCTTCTTCTTAAAAAATCTCAATTGTTATTTGCAATAGTTAATTAAGTTCAAAACCTAACGAAATTCGAGGTACCACATAAGATTGCGTTGGTGAACAAATTGTACCAAATCACTCATCAATTTACACTCATATTTTCCTATGACGATTTCCATCACATACATACATCAATATTATTTGTATCATTTTAGAACATTAATACCCTTCAATTAACCTAAATGTTTTATTCATTAAAACAAGACTAATTTTCCTACGAATAGTTACAACAATTTCTACTTTCATGTTTCTCCGGTCATAAATCACAACCTTTACTCCTTATAAATTCCTGGGATCTCTTTTTTGTGACAATTTGAGTGTCATATCCTTTTCTTTGCGCATGATGGACAAGGTTTTTCCAATTTAAGTAACATTATTAATTTAGGGATTATTTTACCTTTTTTCAAGAATAGTCACTTGTAATTGAGTTATGTTGTTTCAATTCACCTTTTTGCTTAATCCCTAATAAAAAGAAAATTGCTCTCTATATTGTGTACTAACTAGAAATTCGGGAAAGAAATTTTGTTGATCGAGGCAAAGGTACTAGGCATCCCTCGAGTCCCATGATTCTAGTTGGGTCGATTTTATTGACTTATACTTAAATTATTATTATTAATAATTAGATGTATTTTTTTAGGCCATGATTTGCTGGGATTTTATTATTAAAATTATATTTGGTCTCAACCTAGATGTGTAACCACATTCTTTTTATTGATCTTTAATAACTTCAAAGCATAACTGTCTTATTCTCTCGAATGTGTTACCTAATATTCTGTCTCACGTCTTAATTTTAATTAAATAAATTTGTTAGAATAATTTTATCAAGATGTGTCACCGAATTCTTGAAATTGTTTAAATGTTTCAAAAAAGATGTGTAACAACATTCTTAATTGAAATAATTTTCTTTGTGTCTACAATTTTGTCTAACGTTAAAAGAAAACATTTATCCTTATAAAGACAAAATCAAATAAAGTAAAATGAATCCACTCTTCCCGAATACAATATGAAATTTTGGATTATTTCTATATTTTTTTTAATTTTATAATTCACAAGTTAACATCAAAATTAGCACACACTTTTTAATCCAAATAAATAATAATAAATTGTAAAATATTTTTTTTTATTTTGTCTTTGAAAAAATTAAAATGACTTTGATTCTTTTACCTATTTTAGCCTAACAATTTCTAGTTTATCATTATTATCTAAATTAAGATAAGAACAATCCAATGACCGTTCATTTTTAAGAAGTCACAACTAAGAAATAAAAATAAATAAAAACAATCATTGATTAATGCTACTTTTATTCGGAAAATAGAGATATAACAACTAACAAATTAATCGTTTCAATCAAATTAATGAATACAAGAAAAGCTGTCATAAAATTAAATCAAATTACATAAATAAATTAAAACAATAAGATAAAATTGAATACCACAATATTTTTATCGAAGCTCGATTAGAATGCCACAAAGCTTTTGTTTGGTGTGTGTAGTGATATATGTATGGCGTTCATATGAAAATAATAATGAAAAAGGAAGAAAAACTGTAACTGCATTGGTAAATTTTTGGAATAAAAATAAAATAAAATGAGAGTATATTTTTTATTTCTCGTGTGTTTCTGATTTTTTTGTGTGTGTGTCTTGTGTTAGTGTTTTTTTTTTTTTTGGCTGATTTTTTTCTTGTCCTCGTCTGTCTTGCTGATAGTTGTGTGTGTGTGTTAGTATCTGTATTAAGCGTAATAGTATGTATGTGTCGTGTGTGTAGTGTATGTACAATTGAGGTAATGGGAGAGGGTAATGGGTAGTAAGTCTGGCAAACGGACAGGACCGAGTCAACAGGATCGGTTTTATCGGAAATCGGATCGGTATCGGATTTTTTTTTACCGAATTTTTTTACTGGTATCAGATTTTCCGGACCAGATTTATCAAAAAAATCAACCTGTTCCGTCCGGTCCGTTAGTAACCCGTTTGGAACCAGGTTGGACCGGTTTGGAACCGGGTCTTACCGGTTCATCCGGTCCTTTTTTAAAGAAAATTTTAAATTATTTTAATTATTATATAATATTATATATTTATATTAAAAACTTCAATTGAAAACTTTAAAGGTATATAAGTTTGAAATTGAATTTATACTTTAAAGTTTATATTGAATTTAAAGTTTCAAATTGAATTTAAAGTTTATATTGAACTTAAGTTTGAAATTGAATTTAAAGTTTTTTAAACTTTATATTTAAAGTTTGAAATTGAATTTAAACTTAAAGTTTATATTGAATTTAAAGTTTTAATTTAAACTTTTATTAAAATAATTAAAAATTAAATTTATAAAGTGACATGAATTAAATAGAAGAGACTATTATAAAAGAAAATCAAGGCGAATAGCCGTAGATTTATTCAAATAAATAAATTATACAATACAAATATTAGAAAGAGAATAAGAGTACATAATTTAGGAGGAATTGAATAGTAATTATTATACTAACAATTGTTTTTTTTTAATTTTTTTTTTTGTAAATATAGTATCATTTGAAAAGAAAGATTTTTTGGAATTGACATTTGTCGTTCTTCTTCCATTGCTTCCATGCCATCATCACTATTCTCACCAAATATGTCATCTATTTGGTCTTCTATATGGCTACTTAATAGTGGTAGTTCGATGTTTCTTCTTTCGGCATTGACCCAATCTCGAAACAACACCGATATTTCCAAACTATCCTTTGCTAATAAATATCAATGATCTCCAATCATAAATCTCGCCGCACTAAAGGCTTGCTCGGAAGCGACCGATGATGCTTGAATCGCTAGCACATCTCGAACAATCCTAGCAAAGGTCGGAAATTGATTTTCACGATTCTTCCACCATATTAATATTCGAGGTTGAAGTTGTCCTTCTTTATGCCTAATCTTTTCCCGTGCCTGGTTGAAATATAAATCAAAATCATTATTAGTAGAAGATTCAAGCTCAAGATATTCATCCATCCAATCATCCGTATCATCACTTTTAGGCTTAGAAGATGAAGGTTCAACTATTGTAATATTTTTTTGCATAACTTTATATGCATTATATAAATCTCTAACTTTTGTATAAATGCTACTTTTACATTGTTCAACACTAGGAGTTTCATCATCTTTAATTTCTAAATTTACATAAATCTTTTCAACCATTCTTTCAACAGCTCTTAATTTATAATTTGGGTTGAAGGTAGTAGCAGTCAAATAGATTTGAGGAATAGGGAACAAATATGTTTTGAATTTTTCAATCACAAAAGCAAGTGAATCTTTAAATTGTTCTTTTTCTTTATATTTAGTAAATTCAAATGAAATAGCACAAATATTTACTAAAACAGAATAAATAGTAGGATAATATTGACCAGAACATGCATTTGTTGCTCTATAAAAAAACACTTAAAAAATCAATCAGTTCTTTTGTATTTTGCTAATCTTCAAAGTCAATTCTTATACTCGGATCCGCATTATGAGCATTAAAAACTAATAGTAGCAGTTCTTGATAAACATAAGCAACTTGAAGCATTTCAAATAAAGAATTACATCTAGTGAATATTTCTTTTGGAATTTTTCTATATGCAAGTCCACATTCATTACAACGAATTTTAAATTCTGTATTTCTAGCTTTTACTTTAGCTTTAAAAATTCAATTACAAGCACGTCTAATTTTTTCACAAGAAACTCCAAATTGAGAAATACCATCTTTTACTATTAAATTATAAGCATGTGCGGCACACTTAATATGAAAACAATCATTATCAATTGGACAAAGTCTAATTTTTAAATAATCAACGGCTCCGAAATTATTAGAAGCATTATCTAAAGTGACACTCAATATTTTATCACATATTCCATAATATTGTAAAATAGAGCCTACTTTTGATGCTATATAAGAACCGGTTTTAGTTTCTTCAACATTTTATACGCTAATATTCGTTTTTGCATGTTCCATTCATGGTCAATCCAATGGACAGTAAGTGTAAAATAATCGTTATCATTAGGACTACGTCCCATATCAGAAGTAATAGATAATCTACCATTATAATAAGCTAATAAACAACAAAGAAAATGAGAATATTCTTTTTTATATTTAAAAAAATTACTTTTAATTGTATTTCTTGGAATACCTTCATAATCTGGGTTATATAATTCTCGAATATAATGAAAAAACAAGGATGTGAAGGAAATGAAGAAGGTAAACCACAAACAACAACCATTTTAGCTAATTCTCTACGATCTTTTTCTTTACTATACGTGCGGTGTGTGCTTCGACTAGCCGGGTTAGACATATTTAATACACCTTGAACCATATTAGAACCTCCAACACCCATAGAACTTTCGGTATGGGTGTTCCATTTCTATTAGCTCTTTCTGTATCATCTAGGCGAGCAAATTCTTTATTACACTTTCGTAAATGTGTTCTTAGTCGTCCCGTTCCCCTTGTGTACCCGTAATTACATGTTTCATTACCAATTTACATTTAGTGCACGTAACAGTAGTTTTTGCCTCATTTTGTATCAAAAGTTTCCATACTAACGATCTTTTAATACGTAAGACAGCGACTTTTGAAAAAGTAGGTAAAGGGGAGACTTCGGTAATCGGACTAGTCGGGTAGGGGTCTCTTCATCTTCCTCATTTATTTCAAATTCTTCTTCTAATTCTTCCTCAAAATTAGTATAATGTCTATTTAAAGACTCATGACTACTTCATTTTCAGATTTAAATTCAATAGGTCTTGGTGACGTAAAAAAGTTTCATTAACACAAGTATAATCATTAGTATTAACTAAATATCTAGGTAGAAAATTTTTAGAACAAGAACTACTTACTCCTCCCTTTTTATTTTTTAATTCCGACATTGGTCTTTTACCACTATTTCTTTATTTATTCATGTTAAAATTTAAAATAATTAAATATTATGAGAAAAACAAACAAAATAATATAATAAAAGAGATAAAACAACTAAATTAATAAACAAATAACAATTAAAGTTGATAGTTGGAATGAATGTACCAAACGTCCACGTAAAAGTAGACGTATAACCAAAGCCGGATTCGATACATGTCTATTGTAGCTTTCGAAATTCAAACTTCAACTCAATATCACAATATAATAATTAATAATTTATGAGAGATTTAAAATTGAGACTTTGAGAGATTGTATAAGATTGTATAAGTAATTAAGTAGTGAATTTGTGATTTAAAATGGAAAAAAAGGGTATATTTATAGTTTAAATGGGTTAGAAAGGGGTGGGGGTGATAGTTGACCGTTTTGGGCCCCAGCCCAACGGCTAGAAGGACCCAACATTCATAAAACGGCCACCTTATTAAAAAAAAAATTAAAAACCAGCTAAACAGGTTCTTACAGGATCGGACCGGTCCGGAACCGATTCTCACCGAACCGGTTCAATAGGATAAAAAAACCAGAAACCATTTCGGGAACCGGTTCGGTATACCAAAAGACCGGTTCCTTACCGGTTCAACCGGTACCAGACGGACCGATACGGAAACCGAACTGGAACCGGACCGGACCGGCCAAAAACCGGTCTATTTGCCACCCTTAATGGGTAGTGATGAGCATAATGGGTAATTTTTATAAATTAAATATATTCAAAATTATAAATAATAAAATATTAGTTGTTTTTAAATAATTAAAAATACTAAATGTTAAATAAAAAAATATAATTAAGAAACAGCAGTTTATTTTATTACATATAAATTAAAAGAAAATGTATTTTTTTTGTAACTTTTCATTTCTTTTTTAGACAATTAACAATAAAATTACCTTAAAAATGATTCCATTTTTTGTTTTCAAATCTTTCAAAAGAAAATTAATAAAAATAAGATAATAATCAAAATATTTAATTTAGATTTATAAGAATATTTATGTTCTAAAACTTGTATAAAATTTTAGATTCGGTCAAAAATTACGTATTTATATTGAGATCATTTAAAATTTTCATTAATTATTCTTCCCCAATCCATGGACATGTTTCACCAAAGATCTTAGCATTTAAATTTAGGTATTGAATTTCAATTAAAAAAAGAAAACAAGAGAACAAAGAAATATACAATTATCTATGAGCTTTGCTTCACACATTAATCTTCTATATATTGTGCGCGAGAATTTTCATTTATTTTTGTTATATTATTTCTTTAATAATTTCTTTTGTATTTTTATTTGAGAGAGAACTTAAATATACATTATTTATTACTTTTCTAATGAATAAATAAATAAAGATGTGGGAAGACAATAATAATAAACAAAAACAAAAAAGGCACATGATGTAGGGGAAGATATTTCTTCTTTGAATTCAATTTCTTATTCTGTTAACATCAAAAAATGGAGTTTCTTTCTAACTTTACTAAACATCTGCATCAACGTAGTACATTGAATTAGTAGTTTTGATGTTAAGCGCTCATTTAGATTGACTTATTTTAGGTGCTTTTAAGTAAAAATAACTTTTACGCAGTTTTCAAGTGTTTAGGTAAAGTTAAAAGGTGCGTGTAAGCACTTATTTTAAAGTCAAAATAATAAAAATAAGTCAAAAGTCACAAGTTAGAAATCTTAACTTATGCCTTTTGACTTATAAGTGTCACGACCCAAAACCGAGCCGCGACTGGCACCCACACTTACCCTCCTATGTGAGCGAACCAACCAATCTAAACCTTAACATTTCAATGTATATCAACAGAAAGTAATGCGGAAGACTTAAACTCATTAATAAAAACAATTCAAAAACTATTATTATTATCATCCCCAAAATCTGGAAGTCATCATCACAAGAACATCTATCTCAAATTACTAAACTAGGAATGTCTAAGAACAAAAATAACTAAAAAGTTAGTCCATGCCGGAAGTTCAAGGCATCAAGACTTGAAGAAGAAGATCCAGTCCAAGATAGAAGCATTAGCTCACCCTGAAGATCCGGTGTGACGAAGACTGGCTAGAATTACTGTTGAGTTGAAGACGACGGCATGTTTGCTGCACTCCACAAATAACAAGAAGAAAATATAAAAGTAGGGGGGGTCAGTACAACCACAAGTAGTGAGTAGATATCATCGGCCAACTCAAAATAGAGAACAGTATATATCAAGTAATATCATAAATCAACTATAAAACTCAACATGTAGCAACAACAAGTACTAAAATCATCAATAAGTACCATCAAATTCATCCATGAGGGCTCAAGCCTCAATACCATACTCATTTGGGAATTAAGTTTATTAAGTTGAGTATATTATCATCTTTCAAGATTCATTATCTTTCATCCTCTTGTGTCGGTACGTGACACTCCGATCCCCTACTACTATGTGTCGGTACGTGACACTCCGATCCCCTAATTCTATGTGTCGGTTCATGACACCCGATCCCCTAATAATATGTGTCGGTACGTGACACTCCGATCCTCTAATTCTACATGTCGGTTCGTGACACCCGATCCCCTAATAATATGTGTCAGTACGTGACACTCCGATCCCCTAATTCTACGTGTCGGTTCGTGTCACCCGTCCCACTAATACTATGTGTCGGAACGTGACACTCCGATCCACTAATACTATGTGTCGGAACGTGACACTTCGATCCACTAATACTATGTGTCGGAACGTGACACTCCGATCCACTAATCTCATTCTATCAATTCATCAAGCCTTCTCTATACCAAGGCATCATCAATCCCATTACTTTAATTCATCAAGCCTTCTTTTATACCAAGGCATCATCATTAATAATGTATATTAAAGTTTCTTTCAAGATTTGGGATTCAATAGTTTCATCATGCTTATTTTATCACAATCACATAATCATATTCATGCAAGCATACAATTAAGCATTTAGACAGGTTTACAATACTACCAATACATATCATTCGCTATTAAGAGTCTACTACGAATAGCATGAAAACCATAACCTACCTCCACCGAAGAATTTGATCAAGCAAGCAATTTCCTAAGCTTTGTGTTTTTCCCCTTCGTTCGTTCGATCCTCTCTCTCTCTCTCTTTGTTCTTTCTATTTTCTTTATTCAAACCCTCTTTCTTTTACCCTAATTAACATATAATTAAGTGTAAAAGATGGCAATAATACCCCACTAATTAACTCAAAGGTACCTCTTTTATCCCCCAAGAAGTTGAGTTATTAATATAAACCCACGAAATATATAATTATGGCAGGAATAGTCCAAAACGTCCCTTTAAAACTTAACCAGAAATCCGACTCCGGCTGGGATTACGCAACCTGTGACGGCCCGTCGTGCCTGCGACGGTCCGTCATGCAGGTTCGTCATAGACTCGTTTTACTTAGGGAGTCTGTGACGGCCCGTCGTACATACGACGGTCCGTCCTGCACTTTCGTCATGACGTTCAGAGACTCGTTTCTCGTACCAAATTCTCAAGAGTTGAAGTGTTTTGACACGGGGGCTCACGACGGTTCGTCGTACCTGTGACAGTCCGTCCTGCAGGTCCGTCACAAAGTTCAGAGAGTCGATTTCAGTACTCAGATTTCAGAATTTCTAAGTGTTTTGGAACGAGACACCCTCGACGGTCCGTCGTGCCCATGACGGTCCGTCGTGGTGTCCGTCGTCTCAGCCAGTTTTTCCAGAATTAAAGTCTGCTGCTCAAAACGACTAAACAGGTCGTTACAATAAGTCACAATTCAAAATTCAATCCAAACATGCCCTCAGTCTACTGATTCAAAAATAGATTTCAACTTTTACTTATAATATGAGAATATAACCAAGGTAATATTTTTTTTAATATATATGTAAGTAAAAATGACTAAGAAAGTAAAGTGTTGGTAGCAAGACATTTCAATCTAATAAAACACTAGGATGAATATGTAATGAACATATATTATCGAATTGATCGACATATATTCACATTTTTATATTTATGTTGAGTATGAATTTTTTTAAGTATGAATTTCTGTTCATTTTGATCTAAGAAAATGTTATATCACAAGATAGACTATGAATTTCTTTTCATTTTGACCTAAGAAAATATTATATCACAAGATACACTATTTGTTAACTATATAAAAATGATAAGAAAATAGTGATTGGTCATAAAATTATCTTAAATTATTAAAGATATTGTATATAATACTTTAGATTTTTTTTATCTATCAACTTTTTGATTGAAAAAAGTTTGATGTTTTATATCACGATAGAACATCTATAAGATACTAAATACTCTCATTAGACAACACATAAATGATATGTATGCAACAAAATAAAGGATACTATTCTTTAGAACTAACTATTGACGTAATATACTTTTCTCTATAACATTATACTTATTAAAATATTGACATTTACTATATAAGTACACTTTTGATTTTTGTAAACCTACATCCAAGTCATAGCCTTACTCATATATAAATTGAGTAATAATATTTGTAAAAATTATATCACGTTTAAAGATAAAATATTAAAATATTTATAATAATCATTTTTAGTGTCATGCACATATTAAATTTTAAGTATTAATATCTAAGAGAATAATTATACTTAAATGGTGTCCATCAATTACGGGCATAACCTCAAGACGAAAAGTTATTGCTGACCATTTTTATATCTTGATATTATTTTTCTGTTTGTTGGTCAAGATTTTACCAAATTGAGTAAAGTAAAGAACAATACTACTTAAGAAGTATAGCTACGAAATTATTAGCTACGACATCAAATTCATCACTAATTGTTCGCTTTTACTGACAAAATTTGCTTTTGGTGCTTAAATATATAAGACACAAACTATTAGAAACGAAACATAGAAATTCGTAGCAAAATTTTGTGTACTAAAATTTTTCAGCAAAAAATTAATTGGTGTCATTTGTTAAGTAGTGTTAGTCACGTATTTAAAGTCATTAGTGACACGTTATTTCGTCTCTACTAATCTATCTAATTCATGACAAATTCTTTTTTTTATAAAATTTATTAGTTTTTGGACACAAAAAAATTTATCTAAATATGTTGTTACGATATCGATAAATTAGAGTTCTTAGTTAAATATTATAAGTTATAGCTAATAAAATTTAGATTTAATTATGACACTTATTTTCATCACTAATTGATATAAATAATTGGTGACAAAGATTTTATTATCTCTAATCAATCTTTTGTTTAGTGAGAAAATAGTAAGGTGTTAAATAGGAATGTCTTAAAATTTGTATTGAATAATTCAACAATTTGCTACAAAAAAAATTGTGGCTACAAAATTTTAAAATTATAAGTGGCAACTTACAAAAAAAAAATAATATATGTTATTCATAAGAAATAGACAGAGTCCATTCGTTATTTGAAATATAAGAACCAAAGAATTCAGTCTATTCTGTAAAAATGAAAAAGTTTAATATTATGCACTTATAAAATGCATCAATTGAAAAATACAATCCAGGTTATAAGTACTGTGAGTGGGGTACGCTTCTACCACTACATTATTAATATTTGTTGGTTTAACACTTTTAATTTTTTATTTAGTACACTTTCATCGAAAAGATGACAGAAAAATAAGTTCTCAAGTCTTGGTGCTGATTTTTGTATTGTCTATTGATTTTTCATTGACATAAGCTACGTCGATCTATTTGTGTAACGATCCAAAACCGAGCCGCGACTGGCACCCACACTTACCCTCCTTTGTGAGCGAACCAACCAATCTAAACCTTAAACATTTCAATGTATATCAACAGAAAATAATGCGGAAGACTTAAACTCATTAATAAAAACCAATTCAATAACTATTAAAATTCAACATCTATTATTCCCCAAAATCTGGAAGTCATCACCACAAGAACATCTATGATCAAATGACTAAACTAAGAGTATTCTAAAAGCTAAAGTAAGTAAAAGCTAGTCCATGCCGGAACTTCAAGGCATCAAGACATGAGGAAGAAAGTCCAGTCCAAGCTAGAAGCATTAGCTCACCCTGAAGATCTGGTGTGACGAAGACTGGCTAGAGTTGAGGTTGAGTTGAAGACGACGGCACGTTTGCTGTACTCCACAATTAACAAAGAAGAAAACATAAAAGTAGGGGTCAGTACAAACACAAGTACTGAGTAGATATCATCGGCCAACTCAAAATAGAAGACAATATATATATCAAGTAATATTGTAAAATCAACTATGATGCTCAACATGTAGCAACAATAAGTACTATATCATTAACAATTACCGTCAAGTTCACACATGAGGACTCAAGCCTCAATACCATACTCGTTTGGAGATTAGATTCATTAGATTGAGTATATTAGCATCTTTCAAGATTCATTATCTTTATTCCTCTTGTGTCGGTACGTGACACTCCGATCCCCTACTACTATGTGTCGGAACGTGACACTCTGATCCCCTAAATCTACGTGTCGGTTCGTGACACCCGATCCCCTAAATCTACGTGTCGATTCGTGACACCCGATCCCCTAAATCTACGTGTCGGTTCGTGACACCCGATCCCCTAAATCTACGTGTCGGTTCGTGACACCCGATCCCTTAATTCTATGTGTCGGAACGTGACACTCCGATCCCCTAATCTCATTCTATCAATTCATCAAGCCTTTTCTTATACTAAGGCATCATCAATCTCATTACTTTAGTTTATCAAGCCTTCTTTATTACCAAGGCATCATCATTAACGAAGAGATTAGGGTTTTTCAAGATTTGGGATTCAATAACTTCATCATGCTCATATAATCACAATTATATAATCACATTCATACAAGCATACAATTAAGCACATAACAGGGTTTTACAGTACTATCAATACATATCATTCGCTATTATGAGTTCACTACGAATATCGTAAAAACCATAACCTACCTCCACCGAAGAATTGATCAAGCAAGCAATTTCCCAAGCAGCGTTTCTTCTCCTCTTTCGTTCGATCGACTCTCCCTCTCTCTTGTTCTTTCTATTTTTCTTATTCAAACCCTCTTTCTTTTACCCTAATTAGTATATAATTAAATATAAAAGATGGCAATAATAACCCACTAAATAACTTAAGGTTACCTCTTTTAACCCCCAAGTAATTACACTTATTAACATTAACCCACTAACTTTATAATTAAGGCAGGAATAGTCAAAAACGTCCCTTAAAACGTGTAAAGAAATCCGACCCAGACTGGGATTACGCAACCTGTGACGGCCCGTCGTGCCTGCGACGGTCCGTCCTGCAGGTCGTCGCAAAGTTCAGAGACCCAATTTCCACCAAAGAGTCTTTGACGGTCCGTCACTCCTGTGTCGGTCCGTCCTGCCATTCCGTTACGAAGTTCAGAGAGTCGATTTTCAGTACCCAATTTCAGAATTTCTAAGTGTTTTGAAACGAGACCCTGCGATGGTCCGTCGTTCCCATGACGGTCCGTCGTGGGGTCCGTCGTCTCAGCCAATTTTCCGGAAATAAAATCTGCTGCTCAAAACGACTAAACAGGTCGTTACAATAGATACCAATTTACCCATCGTTCGTCCTCGAACGATCACAAGAAGAAAAATAAGGGCGAGAAGGGGTACCTGAATCTTTAAACAGGTGTGGGTATCTTTCTCGCATATCTGCCTCCTTCTCCAAAGTGGCTTCTTTAACCGGTCGATTCTTCCATTGAACTTTGATGGATGCAATCTCTCTTGACCTCAACTTGTGGACTTCTCTATCTAGAATAGCGACAGGTTCCTCCTCATAAGACAAATTCTCATCAAGAAGGACCGAATCCCAACGGATGATGTAGTTTCCATCCCCATGATATCTTTTCAACATAGACACATGGAATACCGGATGCACTCCGGACAGCCCTGGGGGCAAGGCTAGCTCATAAGCCACCTCCCCTACTCTCTTAAGTACTTCAAATGGTCCAATGTACCTCGGGCTTAGCTTACCTCTTTTACCAAACCGCATCACCCCTTTCATGGGCGAAACCTTCAACAAGACTTGTTCACCCTCCATAAACTCCAAGTCTCTAACCTTTCGATCTGCATACTCCTTTTGCTTACTTTGCGCCGCTAGAAGCTTTTCTTGAATAGATTTCACCTTCTCCATTGAATCCCTCAACAGATCAGTACCCCAAGGTCTAACCTCAAATGCATCAAACCAACCAATGGGAGACCTACATCTCCTCCCATACAATGCTTCAAATGGAGCCATGTCAATGCTCGAGTGATAGCTATTATTATATGAAAACTCCGCTAAGGGTAAGAAGTTATCCCAATGACCACCAAATTCAATCACACATGCACGAAGCATATCCTCCAACACTTGAATCGTTCGCTCAGACTGACCATCGGTCTGAGGGTGAAATACAGTACTAAGGTCCAACCTAGTACCTAATTCGGCATGCAATGTTCTCCAAAACTTAGAAGTAAACTGCGTACCTCTATCTGATATGATGGAGAGTGGAACTCCATGCAGTCGAACGATTTCTGAGATGTAGATTTTGGCTAACTTCTCTGCATTGTAGGTCACCTTGACCGGAATGAAGTGAGCAGACTTAGTTAACCTATCAACAATCACCCAAATGGAATCAAACTTACCCAATGTCTTTGGAAGACCAACCACGAAGTCCATTGCAATTCTCTCCCACTTCCATTCAGGAATGGGCATTCTCTGAAGTGTTCCTCCAGGCCTCTGGTGTTCATACTTTACTTGTTGACAATTTGGGCATTTGGCAACAAAATCCACAATGTCACGCTTCATTCTACTCCACCAAAAGTGTTGCTTTAGGTCACGGTACATCTTGGTTGCACCAGGATGTATAGAATATCCGGAACTATGAGCCTCTGTCAGAATAGTGGTGATCAAATCATCGATGTGGGGTACACATACCCTTCCCTTAATCCTCAAAACACGTTCCTCATCGATTGTTGCTTCTTTAGCCTCTCCTCGCAACACCATATCCCGGATTCGACTTAGTTTCTCATCATCAAACTGTTTTCCCTTGATCTTGTCAAGAAAAGAAGATCTCGCCTCCACAGAAGCCAAAAATCCTCCCTTCTCATTTACTTCTAGCCTCATAAAGTCATTAGCCAAGTTTTGGATTTCTCTAGCCAACGGGCGTCTAGAAACTTGCAAATGGGTTAGACTTCCCATGCTTCCTGCCTTTCTACTTAAAGCATCCGCCACAGCATTTGCTTTTCCCGGATGATACAAGATAGTGATGTCGTAGTCCTTCAGTAGTTCCATCCATCTCCTCTGTCTCAAGTTCAAATCTTTTTGAGTAAAGACGTATTGTAGGCTACGATGATCCGTATAGACCTCACACTTGACCCCATACAAAGAGTGTCTCCATTGCTTTAGCGCAAATACTACCGCGTTACGTTCATGCACCTTTAATTGCCTCGAAGCATAAGCAATCACATTCTTCTCTTGCATTAGCACTACACTCAAACCCGAATAGGATGCATCACAATAAACGATGAAGCTTTTACCCTCTACTAGCAAGGTAAGAATTGGTGCAGTAGTCAACAAGGTCTTGAGCTTCTGAAAGCTTTCCTCACATTCATCTGACCATACAAATGGAACATTCTGCTTAGTCAAGTTCGTCAATTGGGAAGCAATAAAAGAGAATCCTTCGACAAATCGACGGTAATAGCTAGCTAAACCAACAAAGCTCCTTATTTCTGACACATTAATAGGTCTTACCCAATTCTTCACTGTCTCGATCTTAGAAGGATCCACCATCACTCCATCCTTAGAAACCACGTGTCCCAAGAAGGACACTGAATCTAGCCAAAACTCACACTTGGAGAATTTGGCATAAAGCTTTTTCTTCCTCAACAACTCCAATACCATTCTCAAATGCTCCTCATGTTCCTTCTTACTCTTGGAGTATATCAATATATCATCAATAAATACGGTCACAAAGAGATCCAGATATGGCTTAAAAATCCCGTTCATTAAGCTCATGAAAGCAGCAGGGGCATTCGTAAGACCAAAAGACATTCCACAAACTCGTAATTCCCATACCTAGTTCGAAAAGCAGTCTTTGGCACATCCGCTGCCCGTATTTTCAATTGATGATAACCGGATCTCAAGTCAATTTTAGAGAAGACACAAGCACCTTGTAACTGATCGAACAAGTCATCAATGCGAGGAATGGGATACTTGTTCTTAATAGTTACCTTGTTCAACTGTCGGTAGTCTATGCACATCCGAAAACTCCCATCCTTCTTCTTCACAAATAGCACCGGAGCACCCCAAGGAGATGCACTTGGTCTAATGAAGCCTTTGCTTAACAACTCTTGAAGTTGGGCCTTTAACTCTCTTAACTCAGCGGGAGTCATTCTATAAGGGGGTATAGAAATGGGGCGAGTACCCGGTTCCAAATCGATGCAAAAATCAATATCTATATCCGGTGGCATACCAGGAAGATCTGCAGGGAATACATCCAAGAACTCACGGACTACCGAAACCGACACAATCGAAGGTACTTTGGTAGTATCATCCCGGAGATGTGCCAAGAAAGCTAAACAACCCTTACTAACCATTCTCTTAGCACGAAGAAAGGAGACGATACGAACCGGATTGGAAGTGTAGTCGCCTCCCATACTAACGGGTCTGTCCCAGGCTGGCTAACGTCACAGTTTTAGCATTACAATCCAAGATCGCAAAATTCGGAGAAAGCCAAGTCATACCCAGAATTACATCAAAGTCAACCATTTCTAAGATAACCAAATCTACATAAGTGTTGCTCCCCACAAAATTCACCAAACAGACTCCTATATACCTTTTCAACTATCACAGACTCACCCACCGGAGTAGAAACACGAATAGGCATGTCAAGTAATTCACAATGTAAATTTAGACCATTAGCAAATGAGGAAGATACATAAGAAAATGTGGATCCAGGATCAAACAATACAGAAGACATGCAATCACAAATCAAAAGATTACCTGTGATGACAGCATCTGATGTCTCCGCTTCAGATCTCCCAGGAAAAGCGTAACAATGGGCCCCATTACTTGTCTGTCCGTTGACCCTACCATGTTGTGTTGTAGTGGCTCCAGTTTGCCCATCACCTCTGCCGTTTTGGTGACCACCATTACCTCGACCACCACGTCCTCCAGAATAACGGCCTCTACCATGACCACCTCTACCTCTAGCTATCGGGGGTCTATGACTCTGTTTCGGACAATTCCTCCTAATATGCCCAGTCTCCCCACATCCATAACACTCTCTGGAGTCAAGCATAGGTCTCTCAGAGAATTGTTGACCGGTCTGAGGTGGACTCCCAACTACAGTATGTAGTGAAGACTGAATGGGTCGAACTGAGTAACCTCCGGAACTCTGTCCTCTAGAGTAAGAACCATTAAACTCACCTCCCTTTCGAAACCTTTTTGATGTGTATGTCGTGGTGAAGTCATCGGGCTTCACTCCTTCCACCTCTATCACAAAGTCTACCACTTCTTGGAAGGATTTTGCCGTAGCCGCTACCTGTAAGGCCAAAATCCGCAATTCTGACCTCAACCCCTTCACAAACCGGCGAATCCGCTCTTGTGGACTGAAACAAAGTTGAGTGGCGTACCTGGATAATGCACGAAACTTAGCCTCATATGCATTAACCGACATCCTACCTTGCTCTAGGCTCAAGAACTCATCCCTTTTCCTATCCCTCAAAGTCCGGGGGATATACTTCTCCATGAACAAGCTAGAGAATGAGGCCCAAATCATAGGTGGTGCCTCTGTTGGTTGACACTCAACATGTGACCTCCACCACATTTTGGCGTTCCCTTGAAACTGATAACTCACGAACTCAACACCAAACCGTTCTACTATACCCATCTTGTGTAGTAGCTCATGACAGTCAACCAGAAAATCGTAAGCATCCTCAGATTCAGCACCCTTGAAGACTGGAGGTTTCAATTTCAAGAACTTACTGAAAAGTTCATGCTGATCATTTGTCATTATAGGCCCAGTAGTCAGACGTGGAAACGTGCATATGTCCAATGAGGCATCCATACGAGGAGCCATAGTGGCTGCATGTTGTACCTCTGAAACGGAGAGGTGTGGTGCAGAAAACACTGGAGGTGCCGACCCTGATCAGATAACCCGCTAAGATAAGCAAGAACCTGATTGATCATCTCTAGGGTAGGTTGGGGTGCCATTCCTTATTTTGCACTTGTTCATTCTCCCCTTCCTCACCCTCTCTTACTTCCTCAGTCGGTGGAGGAGTCACCGCCCTAGCATCAGATGGGCTAGGTACTCGTCCTCTCCCTCTAGAGGACGTCCTCCCACGACCTCTACCACGGCCTCTTGCCACTTCTCTTCCTCGAGCCACAGCCCCAGTGGCTGGCTCAGACGTTTCTTGTCTTGCCGGTGTTGGTGTTTGTGCAGTCGTTGCTCTAGTTCTAACCATCTGCGAAAAGAGTGAAGATGATCAGATACCAATTTGTATCACCTAGATACCAATTGGATTCAAGTAATAGCACGAAAGAAAGAAATAAAGAGTGGAATTTTCCTAAAGTCTTATAGCCTCTCAAGGAAAAGTAAAGTCGCCCCCTACCGTTCCTTAAGACTCTACTAGACCTGTTCTTGTGTGATGAGACCAACGAACCTAATGCTCTGATACCAAGTTTGTCACGACCCAAAACCGAGCCGCGACTGACACCCACACTTACCCTCCTTTGTGAGCGAACCAACCAATCTAAACCTTAAACATTTCAATGTATATCAACAGAAAATAATGCGGAAGACTTAAACTCATTAATAAAAACCAATTCAATAACTATTAAAATTCAACATCTATTATTCCCCAAAATCTGGAAGTCATCACCACAAGAACATCTATGATCAAATGACTAAACTAAGAGTATTCTAAAAGCTAAAGTAAGTAAAAGCTAGTCCATTCCGTTACGAAGTTCAGAGAGTCGATTTTCAGTACCCAATTTCAGAATTTCTAAGTGTTTTGAAACGAGACCCTGCGACGGTCCGTCGTTCCCATGACGGTCCGTCGTTCCCATGACGGTCCGTCGTGGGGTCCGTCGTCTCAGCCAATTTTCCGGAAATAAAATCTGCTGCTCAAAACGACTAAACAGGTCGTTACAATTTGTTTATGCCTAAATAAGAGATATAGGGAGATAGAGTATAGAGAGAGAGGGAGAGATAGAAGAGAGAGATATAGAGAGAGAGATAGAGAGAGAGAGAGACAGAGAGAGAGAGAGATACAGTATGAGAAGGGTAGAGAGATATGAGAGAGAACAGAGAGAGAGAGAGAGAGAGAGAAGAGACAAATAGAGGGAGAACAGAGGAGAAGAGAGAGAGACAGAGAGATATAGAGGACGGAGAGATAGAGTAGAGATCTAGAGAGACATAGTTTGCTTAGGAGTACGAGGTATCTTCTTTTTACGTATTCATCGTAGGACAGTAGAGGAGAGACCGAGAGACAGATAGGAGAGACAGAAGAGAGAGATAGAGAGAGATGAGATAGGACGAGAGAGAGAGAGGGAGAGATAGAGAGCGAGGAGAGACAGGAGACAGAGAGAGAAGACAGAGAGAGAGAGAGAGACAGGGACAATATATACATAGATCATATATATATGATACAGAGAGACCTATATATATATAACATGATATAGAGAAGATACAGAGATATAGATGATATATATATACTATAATATAGATATATATATACATAGAGATAGATATATATATATATGTATAGATATATATATATATATTATATAGTATATATATATATATATATTGAATATTAATTACACATACATACGTATAGAGCAACTATACAGAGATACAGAATCTGTATACATATAAGATACATATTATATATATAGATAGATATATATATAATATATATAGAAATTATAGAGAGAGAGATAGATATGAGATAGATATGTATATATAGGATAGAGATATATACATATAGAGGGATAAACATTAAGAGATATACAGGAGATAGACAGATATAACATGGAGACATAGATACATAGATATATATAGATATACATATAAACACACACACACAGATAGAGGATATATTTAAATATATGAATATATATATATATAATATATATCTATATATATATATATATATATATATATTGAATATTAATACACCTTACATACTAGAGCAACTATACAGAGATAACATCGACTTATAAATTAGACTTTTCAAAGGTGCGAAATGTTTCATAAATTTCTAGAACTTTTTATTAGTGTGTGGAAAATGAAAAAAACTAAAAAGTAAATAAGAATGAAACAACTAGAACAGATTTCAAATATATTATGAGGCAGTGATTATAAAAACAATTGATTTACATATCAAATTAACTGATTATTCAATTTATAAAATCGAAGTTTATAAATTAAAATTGTAATGAAAATTTTAAAAATTTATAAAAATAATAAATAAATTAAGACGACAGAATATTAATGAATATATTAAAGATATTGAAAAAAATATACAATTTAATTAAAATATAATCTATTTTGTGAATGGTGAATGGGTTTTAAAACTTCCTGCATTTATGTATATAACACCTCAAAATGTGATTTAGGTGTGTAGCTAGAGGCTCAACATGAGTTTCATAAGATTTTTAAAGTCCTAAAATGAAAAAACTAATAATTGTTCTTAGAGGCAGTGTGTAATGTTTGAAGAGAGTTTGGAGGTGAAACATCCAACAACGTCCGGTTGACATTTGAAAGTTAGCCTTGAGACGTGCTAGCATGCCTTAGTGTGTTCTAAAAGGTTTTATGTAGTGTTTGGAGTTTAAAATTGACGTGAGAGGAGAGGTTCCTAACATGTATACGATAGTATTTGAGGTGGGAAACGTCCCCGGTCGAAAACACCCCAAGACCAACCAAAGGGTCCTTGAGGATGACCCAAAACTTGGGCAGCAGCTTTGTTCCTGGGTGAAATATATATATATATGTATATGTATATATAGATATATGTATATGTATGTTATATTATATATATATAATATTGAATATTAATTATACATACTTACGCTAGAGCAAACTATACAGAGATAACATCGACTTATAAATTTAGACTTTTCAAAGGTGCGAAATGTTTCATAAATTTCTATAACTTTTTTATTAGTGTGAAAATTAAAATAAACTAAAAAAGTAAGAATGAACCAACTAGAATTTCAAATATATTATGATGCAGTATTATAAAACAATTGATTTACATATCAAATTAAACCGATTATTCAATTTATAAAATCGAAAGTTTAATTTTATATAAATTTATAATTGTACTGAAAATTTTATAAAATTTATAAAAACAAATAAATAAATAAGACGACAGAATATTAATGAATATATTTAAAGATATATAAAAAATATACAATTTAATTAAAATATAATCTACATTTGAATGAATTGTGAATGGTAAACTTCCTGCATTTATGTATATAACACCTCAAAATGTGATTTAGGTGTAGCTAGAGCCTAACATGAGTTTCATAAGATTTTAAAGTCCTAAAATGACTAATAATTGTTCTTAGAGGCAGTGCGTAATGTTTGGGAGAGTTTGGAGGTGAAACATCCAACAACGTCCGGTGACATTTGAAAGTTAGCCTTGAGACGTGCTAGCATGCCTTACTGTGTTTTAAAAGGTTTTATGTAGTGTTTGGAGTTAAAATTGACGTGAGAGGTTCCTAACATGTATACGATAGTATTTGAGGTGGAAACGTCCGGTCGAAACACCCCAAGGACCAACCAAAGGGTCCTTGAGGATGACCCAAAACTTGGGCAGCAGCTTTTGTTCCTTGGTGAAATAGGTCCGCATCGCAGGCTAGGTTCTCCATAAATCAAAAGTTCTCTGCATCGCAGACACAACACAAACTCAACTCTCCCAGAATTTATTTTCAAAAAAATCATGTGAAAATAGCTCCGCGTCGCGGACTTGTTCCCCGACGAAGATTCCGAAAATTTAAGTTATGTTAGACTTCTCTAAAAATGTCCAATTGATATGGGAGTAGTTTGGGTACTTCGAAAGTCAGTATAAAACGATTTTAGGTCCTATATAACCCCTTTACCTAGTCAAAACCCCAATACCCAATAAGAAATAAGAAATCAAAACCTTTCTCTCCAAAAGTTCTCCCAAAACCACCATTGAAGAAGAAGAGAAATTCCAGCACCTTTTATGACAAATTGATCAAGGTTTCAAGCAGGGTTTAGGGTCAAAATTTATGGTTTGTAAATCTTATTCATTCATGGATTATTTCATCCATGAAGCCCCATAGTTTCCCCTTCAATTGTGAATTCAAAGAATCCCAATCTAGAGAGGGTTATGATTGCATTGTTGTTAAGGCTTGATTGTGATCCCAATGTAGTGGATAGAATTCAATGATGTTTTATATGATGATTATATATTGATTTTATGGAGTTTTCATGGTGAATTATGATAATTAAATTTGAAGGTGATTATGGTGATCTTAGGCCATTAGAGACTAGATGAAGGTTTTGTATTGATTCTTTTTAAATTGATTTTATTCTATATTAATTGATCATGATTGAATCATCTAAGTATGAATTGAAATAGATTTGATGAATTAATATTGGTCTTGATTGAATTAAACCCTAAAGAAAGAATTATGACTATATTCACCTAGTATTGAAGAATGTGAGAAGAAAGCTAAGGATAAAAGACTCTATAATCTATCTATGAATGAAGATAAAAATTAATTGATGAATAATGAACCTTAGGATTGTTGTGTTGGCTGTAGATTTAGGATGATTGATTGAAATGATAGAATTCACTTGAGAATGGAGAGATTGTCTGTGACATCCCTTCATGTGAGAAGGTTGAGCACAGCTTGACAAGTAAACCTTGGAGTATATGCTTGACTCCAAGTGGATATGCAAAGTGAGATGGATGGTCTAGCTAGGGTCCAAAATCCAAGTCGAAAGCAAAGCCACACCTAGTAGTTGTGATGACTATCCTAGTAGGTCTCATGAGGCGGGAGTCCTTCACGTAGTAGAGTCAAGTTATCCTAGTAGTGTTCTCCATTTCCTATGAACTTAGACATGCTTGAGAAGCATCTCGTAGTGTTCATAAGCAATGAATGAACTTAGACATGCCCAAGGGGTATCTCGTAGTGTTCATAATGTTTGATTGAACTTAGACATGCCCAAGGGGAATCTCGTAGTGTTCATGATTATTAAGGGATCAAGACATACCTTAAAAAGTATCTCGTAGGGTCCATATTTTAAGGAACTTAGACATTCTTAAAGAAGTATCTTATAGTGTTCAAAAGATAAAGATAGGCCTGGACTCCAAAGTAAAAAGTAATAGAAAAGGATCCAAAAGTAGTACCTTACATGAATGGTGTTATGGGGCATCATAAGTGCATTGCACAAGGTATAACCTAGGGTCAATAAAGAAGAAGTGTTTGAAGATAGGATTGGACTAGAGTTTCCTTCCTAGTACGGTAGACTAAAGATGAGAGAATCTTAAGAAATGAAGTTAAGTAATGATAAGGCTATGGAGGGTGAACATGTTAAGGATAACTTCAAGATAGGCTTAAATATGAGGTAGTATGGGATGCCTTATGTATATTGCACATGCTTTTTTGAGGAAATCGTAAGAGTATAGTACTCTTCAGTGTGAAGTAAGGCTACTAGAGACTTGATGAAATAAGATAGGGTGACTTAAAGATATTTTTGTGTGTGAGGTAGTATGAGATGCTTCACATGCATTGCACAAGTATGTTTTGAGTTGGTTTATGGGCATAGTGCTCATAAGACATGATGAACTTAGTTCTTAATTATGAAAGTGGACTATGATCAAGGATGACCAAAGAGATGTACTTAGCTTTGGTAGTAGTATGGGATGCTACAGTAGCCTTGCACTAGTATACTTGGAGGTAGCTTGTGGTGTAGTTCATTTGAGTAAGAAGGACAAGTAAGTAAGTATGAACTCTAATGTACTTTATGATGCTTTAATATTCTTATGATATTCGTGATATGCTTATGTCTTTATCTCTTATGATTATGTCTATTATTGACTAACCCTTTGAGATATCTTATGTTTTGTGTGATGGTTTTCATACTTAGTACATATCGTACTAACACATATTGTGTACATGTTTTCCATGTAGGGTCTTGAGAAGGTTGAGTTGCTTTCAAGGGTAGAGATCAAGGTTTCAGCATTTGGAGACGACGCTGGTTCAACTACGAAATACAGCTTGGCAGCTTGGTATTTTATTGTTAGTAATAACCTTTTAGTGACAAAACATATTATTAACTATTAAAGAATATACTTAAACAGACTATTAACTACAAAAAAATATACTTAAACGTACTATTAACTAAAAAAATATGCGTCTTACGATAAATAAATTTGTCACAAATATTTCAACATTTGGAGACGAGCTTTCATTTTGTAGTGAAATAATTTTTTTAGTAAAGAATTTTTTTCATCTCACAAGAATTTTAGTGGTGAAACTATTTGTCCTTGATAATTAAATTTGTAGTAGTGTCACTTTCTTCCCAAAATATTTTTTGAATGCATTTGAAATGTTTCAACAATATTTGATCATTTTTTCTCTCAAAAAATATTAACTCAAAAAATATTAACATCATTTGTCATTTAAGTTTTTTTTGCCAAATATCTATACACAACTTGGAAAAACCTTATCTGCACCGAATGTGTATACCAAATGAATGCAATTTGTATTATTATGTGAATTGATGAAATAAAATACATGATAATTAATTATAATTAAATAAAATGAACTATAAATTTAAAAAGATTACGTGCACCAAATTAATCTAAACCCTCTAAATTGTCATCAATTTTCATTTTGAAACTCCAAATGATTAGCCTGTATTGAAGCTGAACTAAAAATTAGAATGTAAATATTTGAGTTAAAAAATCAAGTTGACCTAGATGATATAAAAGGCAAGTGATATTATTTAATTGAATATGTCAGACCTATTTTTGTTTTATCAAAATGCGTTGAATAGCTTATACTAAATAATATTTTTATATTTCAACTAATACATTAAAAATAAAATTAAAGGGTTAAAATGAATCACGATTAAAATAAAATGTCAAAATAAAAATTGATGGGTTAATTACGTGTGAAATTTTTATTTTTTTGTTGTTCCTAATTATTTGTTTATTTTTGACAAATCAAAAAATGACAATTTTTTTTATCTATTATACTCATAATTAATTATTTTGTTAAAATTTTTTAATCATGCAAATCATATTTAATAGGAATAAAATAATAAATTGACTAGGTCAATCATTATTAAATTTAAAAATGATCAAATGGTTAAATTTAATAATGATCAAATAATTAGGGATTAATAGAATACTAATTTAATTACTTCATACTTATATATTGGATGAGAGAAGAAGTCACCATCTAATATTAAATGAGATAAGAATTAGTTGAGAAAAAGACAAAAATAAAAAAATAAAAAAAAATTTGATACGATGATATCAATTGAAGATATGTGAGATAGTTTTTCTGTTAGGAAGAAAAAGTAAATGGGGATCAGGGCTACATCATCTAAACCACTCTTCTGCTACTCAAAACTTCTGTGCATTTCTGTTATCTACCTTTTCACCTCTCTCTTTTTAGTTGTTTACACTTCTTTTATTTCTCCAACAAATTGTCTATTCAGATATTCCCCTAATGATCCTATTCAAAAACCTCTGTTCATTTACAATTCTTCTTATGGTGAACATAAACATGCCCTTCCTACTTTTCGTTCGTCTTGTGATTCCCCTGTTTATTTCTCAGGTAAGTATAAAATTAAATTATCATTTTCGAATTCATTCATCATCTATTTTGTTGTTTTGAGTAATGTAATTCTTGTTTCGTAGATTATTGGAATGCTTTGAAGGAAATGAATGAATTCAGTGAGAATTCTACGTCACTTGGTTCGCGCAACTTGAGGTATATTCAGGGGAATGCTGATAGTTTTGGTGGCAATTTCAGTATCAAGAAGAGGTTTTCTTATTTTGATCATCATGATGGAATTCAAGTTCCTTGTGGATTCTTCAAACGTTTTCCTATCACTAAATTTGGTTCGTGATCTGTTTACTCAATTATAAAAGATTTTCATTTTTGATCTATGAAACGAGAGATATTTTTTTCCCTTTTGTGAATAATATCACCATTATATAATTACTAATGAAAAAAAAGATTAATCTTGGAGTTGTTTCAAGGACAAGCTGTTAACAAGTCCCTCACCATTATATGCCACACTATCATTTATAATTGGATTTGAACTAGTGAATTGTGTCAATCCACATATCACGCGATGCGCTCTAACTACTATAACAAAGAGGCAAAACTTGGAGGTGTTATTTTGATGTTTTTAATTTGTGTTTTTGAAAAAATTTCAGATAGGATTACCATGGAAAATTGCAAGGGAATAGTAGTTATTTCAGCAATATTCAATGATCATGACAAAATCAGGCAACCAAAGGGACTTGGTAAAGATACACCCTACTCGGTATGCTTTTACATGTTTGTTGATGATGTGACACTCAAAGGACTTCAATATCACAACTTAATTTCAACCATATCATCAGAGGAAAATTTAGTGGGAGTTTGGAGAATTGTGAAGGTTGAAAAAGAACATTTGTATGAGAATTCAGCAATGAATGGAGTTATTCCTAAATATTTAGTTCATAGGCTTTTCCCGAATTCGAAATATAGCATTTGGATAGATGCCAAAATACAGCTAGTTGTTGATCCATTCTTGTTGATTCACTCACTTGTTGTTATGGAAGATGTTGATATGGCTATTTCAAGACATCCTTTTTATGTCCATACAATGGAAGAAGCCATGGCAACAGCTAGATGGAAGAAATGGTGGGATGTTGACGGATTAATGAAACAAATGGAAACATATTGTGACAATGGCTTGCAACCATGGTCTCCAGAAAAGTCTTACCCTTCAGGTACTGATCTCTCGTAGTTTCTTGTCCTTCTATTTTTGTTATTATATGTTGATTCTTATAACTTGATTATCGAAATATATCGGCTTGTTATGCTTTCACTTTAATTATTTCTTTTTCTGGACTACTTTGCATTGCATGGTTATTTCTTGAGCCGAGAATTTATAATAAACAATCTCTTTTCCTCTAAAGTAAGGATAAGATCTAGGTACTTCCAATTTTCTTCAGACTGGACTTTGAGAGACTACACTAGGAATATTTTGTTGTTGTTGTTGTTGAAATGAGATGGCTACTCCAAATATATTGTACACACCACCCTTTCTCGATTCTCTCTCACTTGTGAAATTACACTGAATATATTTTTATGATATAAATATTTAAAAACATGATACTTTTCTAGTTTGGAAACAGTTCATCTTCAAATTTCTTATTTATCCTTAGTGACATGTTGTCATAGTCATATGGAATTTTAATAGTATGTTTAACGTCATAAAATTTCAAGAAAACTTCTTTCCTTTTTAAAAAATTGCACTAATTGTTCAAGCTAATTGTTCAAGCTAGTAAAGATGTACGAATTTTAACTAATTGTTGTAGCTAATAAATATGTACCAATTTGCAATAATTGTTCAAGCTAAGTCCGGCATTTCTTTTCCTTAATAAGTGGGGAAGTTGAATAATACATATTCTTGGAAAAGCATGAGTTGTCTGTGATACTTGGAGTTATATATAACATTAAATAACACATATTCCTTGTCTCCAACAAGAAAAAGGGAAAGTAAATAAAATATTGTTGTTAGGTGAACATCAAAATTTTTAGTTTTATTGAATTCAGTTTCACATATTCAAATAATTAATCAATTTTTAAGAAACAAGGTTGAAGTATTATATTTAGTGTTAACCTCTTCCATCTATAGTTTCAAGAAAGAAACAAAAGTTTGAGGTATATTTATTTATTTATTATAAATAATTGAAGTACAATTGATTGTCACAGTATGAGCAAAATCTCAACATCAATGATTTTTTGAAAGGATATACTGGAGTAATGTCACTTTTCTTTCTTTTGAAGGCAGTTTAATGGTAGGGCCATCTTGTAAGCTCTTACCTAATTTCTCTCTCTCCCATAGTCACTATTCCAAAAAGTTTGATATATTTTCTATTTAGATTGCTTCTTCAAGGGTATTCCTAATAAAAAGTGTCTTATTTTGATTGTTGTACAAAGAAAAATATCTTAGTTTAACATGCCATCTTTGGAAATTATGAGGTCTCTGCATTAGGTGACATCTTAATTTTATTTGTCTTAATTTTGGCGAACATAATTACCTAGTATGTGTTATTGTTTGAAGACAAATATTTCATTAATAAGTTGGAATACGCACAAGCTGATTGAGAAATCATAGTTTAATCATGATTCTTCTAGCCAATTTTCATAGAAAACCTTTTATGTTTATGGTTTTTTTCCCATGGTTATTGCAGATGTACCAGATAGTGCAATAATCTTGAGGAAACATAGTGTGGCAACAAATTTATTCTCGTGCCTCTTATTTAATGAACTTGAAGGATTTAATCCAAGGGACCAATTGGCCTTTGCATATGTGAGGGATTTAATGGACCCAAAACTAAAGTTGAACATGTTTGATGTTGAAGTATTTGAACAAGTGGCAGTTGAGTATAGGCACAGCCTTAAAAATGATGGGGTCAGTAGTCCAAAAGTGATGCCCAAAAAGACAAAGAGGGCAAGTTCTAGATTCCTTGTGAATGGGACTAGTAGCAAGTGTGATGGCTACCTTTTGAAAATGTGGGGTGAATCCCAAGATTGATTTCATGTACTATTTTAAAGAGTTCACTTTGTATACACTCATCATTAAGAATTTTTCAATGTCAAATTAGTAAGAGTTCGATTATAAAGTTAAAATTTTATCTTTTGATATTAATTGTTCATATATATGATGTGATTTTAAAATTCAAGCTTCAAATATCTTTAGATTTTAAAAAATGGGATCAAATTAGTTTTCAATAAACTTTTTTTTACGATTTCAGGACATCCGCTCACAAAATTTTCCCTTTTTTACTTATCTATTTTATAAAATCTAAAGAAATTCATTATTTTCTTCCTATAAAACCCTTATAAATAGAGAAGTATATGCAATATTATTCCCTCCGTCTCAATATACTTTTAATCCTTACTAAAAAAATATTCATCTCAAGATACTTGTCATTTTAGAAGTTCAAAATTAAATTAATAATTTTATTTAGTCTGAGTAGTAATTGTTCTTGTAAACTACAATCACCTCACTTATTGCACATAAATAAAGTAAATATTCAATGAAAGTTTAATATTTTAATTAAGATATACCGTTTTATAGTCAAATACTCCTCCTAATCAATGCATACAAATAAAAAACGTAACAAGTATTTTAGGAGATAGGAAATTGGGATTAAATTAATTTTTTTTAAAAATAACTAATATGATTAATTTAGTAAATTAACTCTGTGACCACTAAATTTTTGTAGCTGTAAAATATCAATTGAAACAAGAAAAATAGGAGAGTCATAATAAATTTTAATTTTAATACTTTGTGCGCCTCACCACTTTAAGACAGAGGCAACTTTATGGTTGTGTTTGTTATGAACAAAAATGTCAATTTTTGGAAAATAAGTTGGTTTTTAAATTTATTTTTTCATGTTTGGTTGGTGATTGTAAAATGTTTTTCAGAGTATTATTGGTAAATGGAAAACATTTTTTAGATACTATGTTTTTTTTGCTAGAGTGTAGAAAATACATTTTAGAAAAAAAGTTTCTGATCTTAAAACCAACCCCGATACAGTCACCCGATCTGATATAATGACCCCTACTTCCGACATGGGACATGACATTCGAATTGGAACTCGACCGTGACCATGACCCGAATTGAGACACGATCCAAAGAACCAACTAGGATCTAACCCTGACTCCCAACCCAAACCTTCCAACTGGAATATGATACAGAAACCCGAAACTAACTTTGAAACGAAACCCGATCTCATACGAAAATCTATCCTGACTTGAGATCGGACCTAACCCCTGACCCCAACATCTGACTTAGGATTAAATTTTTGAATTGTAATTCGACCATGAAACCCGACCCAAACTCACGAACCCGATTTCTAATTAAGGATCCAACTTCTATGTCACATCCGGGTTTACCCCCTAGACGTAACCGACATCGTAATCCTTTTGAAGGAATAATACTAACCTCTTAGTTTCATGTCATTACATTCATAGGTTGAAAAATGCCGAAAAAAATTAAAACTTTCATTATCACTACTTGGAGGTTTACATAGACCAGTACAAACACAATATATATTCATATCGAGTATACATTGACCTTTTGTATAGGAAGGTTACATAACCTTCTACTTTTATTGCATATACATATATATAAATATAGAAATAGTCTCCAACGATTGTCTCATCTCATACCATCTAAACGAATATCACAATATGTGCATAATCCTTACATCAATTAAACAAGACCATGTATAGGTCATACGAAAGTACAGTATTCAATTAAAAAGGAAAGGAACGATAGAGTCAATAAGCTCATAACAAAATCCAAAGCTAGAGGATGGCATTGCCCTCCAAAGTTGAGAACCTACGCAACTTAGATGAAAGGAAGAATCCAAGCCTTCAACAATGTCGCCTTCCAAACTCTTGAACGACCAAAACCTAAAATGATTGGGAAAAGGGAAGAAAATAGGGTTAGTACTCCACATGTACTAAGTATGGGATCTTATGCACATACACAAGCAAAACATGCTAAAAATGACTTTTTTTAATGAAATATGCCATTTTACCCCTTTTAGGGGCTTAATGCAAGTCAAGTAAGTCATATTAATTAACCAACATGCTTACTATATCAACAAGTAATACTTATCCCAAAATACTTGAAACAATGATTTACTACAACCCTAACATCAAGAATAATATCACAAGAATGAATAAGAGTTAAACATATCATAATAAGCAAGACAACTACTCACAAGTCCTTGTCAAATCAACAAGTGCAATGACCAAGCAAAGCCCCATAACCTTACTCAATTGAGTATCCTTAACAACAAAACATGGCCAATGTCCAACTATACATATCATGGTATTTAGGTTTACATTTCATTATATATTAACATTATAACCCAAGAAAACCTATTAACTACCTTTTCTAGGTACTTTTTGGCTTCGGTAGGATGGGATACACTACCCATAGTCATCCGACTTAGGGCATCCGCAACTGCATTAGCCTTGTCGGGGTGGTAAAGGACACTCATATCATAATCTTTCAACAACTCTAACCACCTTATTTGTCGGATATTCAACTCCTTTTGGATAAACACCTATTGGAGACACTTATGATTGGTAAAAACATCAACATGAACCCCATAAAAGTAATGCCTCCAAATTTTCAAAGCAAACACACAGCCGCTAATTTAAGGTCATGAGTGGCGTAATTTCTCTCATGTAACTTTAATTGCCTAGAGGCATAAGCTATCATCTTCCCATGTTGCTTAAGCACACACCCCAAACCCACTCGAGATGCTTCGGGATACACCACAAAATCCTTTGTACCCTCTCGTAAGGTAAACACCAGAGAGGAAGTAAGCTTATCTTTCAACAATTGGAAGCTCTTCTCACATGCCTCCGACCACTCAAACTTTCTACTCTTTTGAGTCAAAGTAGTCAAAGGAGATGCAATGGAGCGAAACAATCCACAAACTCCGATAGTAACCCGCTAAGCCCAAGAAACTCCTAATATCCGTTGGAGTTAATGATCTAGGCCAGTTTTTCACTACTTCCGTTTTCCTTGGGTCTACCTCAACTCCCTCACTAGAGATGATGTGCCCAAGAAAAGTCACCGACCTCAACAAAAACTCGCACTTACTATATTTGGCATACAATTGATGTTCTTTAAGGGCTTGCAATACTACCCTCAAATGACCCATATGATTGTTCTCATTATTCAAATATACTAAGATATCGTCAATGAAGACAATGACAAATGAATCTAGGTAATTTTGAAATACTCTATTCATTAGGTCCATAAATTCCACCGGAGCATTAGTGAGACTGAAAAACATGACCAAGAACTCATAATGCTCATACCTAGTCTGAAAGGCCATCTTTGGTATATCATCCCGTCTCACCCTAAGTTGATGATACCCCGACCACAAGTCTATCTTTGAAAAAAACTCGCCCCTTGGAGTTGGTCAAATAAGTCATCAATCCGAGGGAGAGGATACCTATTCTTAATAGTAACCTTGTTGAGTTGGCGGTAATCAATACACATTCTCAAGGACCCATCTTTCTTCTTCACAAAAAAACCAGTGCACCCCATGGTGAAATACTAGGCCTTATAAAACCCTTATATAGTAAATATTTGAGTTGCGCCTTCAACTCTTTCAACTCGGCCGGAGCCATCCGATAAGGAGGAATTGATATGGGATTAGTATTCGGTAGCAAATCAATGCTAAAGTCAATTTCCCGTTCGGCAGGAATATCAGGAAGATCATTGGGGAAGACCTCCAAAAATTCACTCAGTACGGGTACTGACTCAATGGGAGGAACTTCGGAGTCTAGATCTTGGGCTCTTACTATATGATAAAAAAAACCTGTTGAGATCATTTTGCATGCTTTTAGACAAGAAATAATACAACCTCTAGGAATAGAATTTCCCCCCTTCCACTCAACTACAGGTTCATTTGGGAAGTTAAGCCTCACCACTCTTGTCCTACAATCAATTCAAGCAAAACATGCATGCAACCAATCCATACCCAATATAATATCAAAATCAAGCATATCAAGTTCTATTAGATCAACATAAGAAACTATATTGGACAACATTATAGGACAATTTATATACACCCTTTTTGCAATATCCGACTCACCCCCGAGGTAGACACTATAAAAGTTTATTCAAAATATCGAGTAAAATTTCAAACTGTTTAGCTACTAAAGGCATAACAAATGATAAAGTAGCACCGGGATTGAATAAGGCATATATATAAGGAGAGACAAACTTCCACATACCAATCACCACATCGGGAGAGGTCTATTGCTCACCCCTAGAGTGGAGAGAATAGAAGCGGTTCTTCTTTGGAGCATCACTAGAACCACTTGCTTGCGCTTGGCCACTACCATTGTCTTGACTCTTCAAGTTTGGACAATCTCTCATCTTGTGACCACTCTTTCCACAACTAAAGGAATTATTCGTCCTCTTAAGACAATCACCGTAGTACTTTTTACCACACATTCCACAAGTTGGCTTCTCATTTGGTGAATTAGTACCTTTTCCCTTTTGAATTTAGGGTTAGACACCCTATCACCACTAGCTCTTGGGAATTTAGAAGGAACTTGATTAAAACCCGCTTCTTAAATGTTGGCTTGTCTTGTATCTCAAGCCTATTCTTTGAATAACCTCCATAAAATGACCTTTCACTCTTAGCATCTCTACTTTTTCGCTTAGCCATTGCGTCCTCAACCGTTCTTGCATACACCATAAGACGGGAAATGTTCATGTTGTCATGTAGCATAGCCGATTGGATCTCCTCTTGTACCCCGTCACAAAATGGCTTATTTGCTGTCTAGAATGGGAGACCAAAGAAGGAGCATATTTGGACAACTTAATAAATTCCAAAGAGTACTCATGGACACTCTTCCCTCTTTGGCGAAGATTGATGAACTCCATCACTTTATCCTCCCTCATCTCCCTAGGTAAGAACCGATCTAGAAAGGCTGCCTTAAAGATCTCCCAAGTTACCAGACCACCCCTCAACTATCTATTATCCCTTTATTGCACATACCAAGTTGAGCCACGTCCTTGAGTTGGTTTGTGGCCAACTCGACCTTCTCACTTGAAGACACCCCCATAGCATATAGTATCTTGTAGACCTCATCAATGAATTCTTGGGGGTCTTCATTAACCTTAGACTCATATAAAGTAGGAGGGTTCATTCGAGAGAAGTCCCTTAGACGGGAAGCCATAGTAGTGACTTGTTGATAAAGACAGGGAGTAATATCTCGATTGGCTTGGGTTGTCATAGCTTGGGCTTGAACGGTAGTGGCTTGTGCTTGAGTAGTCATGGATTGGGCCATTTGAGCAAGAATAGCCCTCATCTCAACCTCCGTCATATGTGGAGGGTTAGCTGGGGCTTGCTCCACACTAGCATTTTCTTTAAGTGAAGGAACTTGCTCATCATGGGGAGGATCTCCCGCATTAGCAACTTCCTCCTCAAGTCTTCTATCAACATTCCTTCTAGTTTTCATGCTTCCTATAAGCATAACAATAGGATTAGATGCAAAAGCACATCATAAGTATACTCTATTGGCACGATATAAGATTTCCAAGAAAGAGAGTGATTCCTAAGCATCATATAAATTACTACTCATAAGTGTGGCGCGCTTCACAATTATGAATACAAAACTAGATAGACGTGGTAGAGATAGAGAGACATAACTCAATGATATTCAACATCATGCTCTGATACCAAGTTGGTCACATCCGGGTTTACCCACTAGACCTAACCGGAATCATCGTCTTTTTGAAGGAGTAAGACTAGCCTTTTAGTTTCATGTCATTACATTCATAGGTTGAAAAATGCGGAAAATTTTAAAACTTTCATTATCGCTACTTGGAGGTTTACATTGGCCTCTACATACACATAATATATATACATATTGAGTGGACATACACCCTTCATATAGGAAGGTTATATAGACTTCTACTTTTATTGCACATACATGCATAAAAATATAGAAATAGTCTCAATGATTGTTTCTTCTCATACAATATAAACGATTATCACAATATGGACATAACCCTTACATCAATTCAACAAGACCATGCATAGGTCATACAAAAGTACACTATTCAATTAAAAAGAAAAGGAATGATAGATTCAATAAGCTCATAATAAAATCCAAATCTAGAGGATGGCATTGCCCTAAAAAGTTGAAGACCTACCTAACTTGGATGAAAGGAAGAATCCAAGCGTTCAACAATGTCGCCTTCCAAACTCTTCAATGACAAGAACCTAAAATATTTTGGAAAAGGGATGAAAACGGGGTTAGTACTCCATATATACTAAGTATGGGATCTTATGCACATACACAAGCAAAACATGCTAAAAAGGACTTTTTATCAAAACATGCCATTTTACCTCTTTTAGGGACTTAATGCAAAGTCAAGTAAGTCATATCAATCAACCAACATGCTTACTATCTCAAGAAGTAATACTTATCCCAACATACTTGAAACCATGATTTACTACAACCCTAACATCAAGGAATCATATCAAAAGAATGAATAAGAGTTAAACATAACACTATAAGCAAGACAACTACTCACAACTCCTTATCAAGTCAACAAGTGCAATGACCAACCAAAGCTCCATAACCTTACTCAATCAAGTATCCTTAACATGAAAACATGACAAATGTCCAACTTTACATATCATGGCATTTCAGTTTACATTTCATCATATATTAACGTTATAACCCAAGGCATATTCATGAATGAACATATAGTATCAACAATGTGCATGGTCATCATATATACATCATATATTATCATAACATAAACATATATAAGAACCTCTTCCTAAGATTCCCCTCAAGGCTAACTATTGCAATGTTTAGGTAGTGTCCCAAACCCATACCTAGACTAAGCTAGACCCTTTAGGTTATCCTAGTTAGAGTTCAATTCTTTAATTCATTTTACCTTTTTGGTGAACATCTTTCCCTTACCGACATAGACCACATGAGCTAGTGTGGAATTCGGGGTCATAAAATCTACACCGAAAGAAGGCAAACTACTTGCCAAGGTAGTACCAAAACATGAAACATAGCAACTTTGTGGATCCACTAGCTAGTATTCCTATAGGGGAAATATAGTTCAAGAACTAGGAGATATAGTTGGGACCCTCTTTATGTGCCATGCATTATAGTCTCCAGTCTCAAGTGTAATGTAGTGTTCTTACCTTCGGTATGTGGGAAGGGACACTCCTCTATCTAGTTCACTTTGTGGTAAGCTAGAGTCCCTTTTTGAAATGTCTTTACTCCTTTAATTATCAATCATAGCTTAATTTAGGCCATAGGGTCTACCCCTTGTACAATCATCATCATCAATAGCTCAATAAGAATTGTATGAGTATAAGTCCTTTCATCACAATTCATATAATTGAGGTTAACATATTAGCATCTCATAACATATAAAGGCATATTGATAGTTTTCACCATCCTTATATCACATACACCTTAATCAACCTGACACATAGTCAATACATTTCAATTCAACATCATGCCACCCTATGATCCTAGTAAAAGGCATACTCCAATGTAATATCACGACTTAACAACAATTAATCAAACTGGAAGTAAAGTCATTATTTTTATGTTTTCTGGACACTTTTTAGACACGGACCCAAAACTATTCTCTAGCCAACATACTAAAAAAAAAAAAGAAAATTTACACATGACATTGAGTAAAACGAAACGAAACAAAAGAATGCAAGTATTCCTACAAAGAAATCTATTGTTGGCTCAATCCAAAGAAGAGCTTTATTTAACGTCGTGGCACGCGCAATACCCTTGATTACTCAGACTTCATCAAGGTGATATGCCTCGACCATATCATGGGCACTTTCTGCATGCCCTAGGTAGATCTTGATTTTTTGCCCATTTATCGTGAACTTTGCACCCTTGTTGTTCTCCAACTCAACCGCTCCATGTGGGAACACTTTAGTAATCAAGAATGGACCAGTCCATATGGACTTGAGTTTGCCCCAAAAAAAGCGCATCCTAGAGTTAAATAGAAGCACCAAATCCTCAAATACAAATTCACGCTTCTCAATCTTTTGATCATGATACTTCTTCATCTTTTCTTTGTAGAGGGATGAACTTTCATATGCTTTAGGAGAAACTCATCAAGCTCATTCAACCCATTAAGTTTCTGTTCCACTGCTTCATTCCAATCCATCTTCAGTTTCTTCATCGCCCACATATCCTTGTGCTCTAACTCAACCGGAGAGTGACAAGCCTTCCCATATACAAGTTGGTACGGAGACATACCTATAGGAGTCTTGTATGTAGTATGGTAAACCATCAACCCTCCTTGACCAATCCGTTCTATTAGCATTCACCGTTTTTGATAGGATCTGCTTAGTTTCTCTATTGGACACATCCACTTGCCTACTAGTTTGTGGATGGTACGGGATGGCTACATTGTGGCGAACTCCATATTTCCCAATAGCCCTTTGAACAAATCGTTGCAAAAGTGGGACCCCTCATCAGTAATAATGACCCTAGGTGTGCCAAATCTAGAAAAGATGTTCTTTTTCAAGAATGCATTCCCTCTTCCCTTTATTGTTGGAAAGTTCTATGGCTTATACCCATTTTGACACATAATCCACTGCAACAAGAATATATTTCATTCCATGAGAACTCAGAAACGGGCCCATAAAGTCAATACCCCATACATCAAACAACTCAATTACAAGAATGGGATTCAAACGGAGATCTTGCCTCCTCGAAATACCTCCATCTCTTTTGAACCTATCACATGACTTGGCGAACTCATAAGCATGTTGGTGGATGGTTGGCCAATAGTACCCACACTAAAAAATCTTATGGACAATCCGGATACCATTACGATGCCCACCCACAAGCGAGGTGTCATACCCCGAGCTACCCTCGAGACACAGACACGGAACCTAGAACCACAAGTAATCCCAAGCTAACCCTGCTGGCATGATCATGAGCATACTAAAGATAAATAACTATTGCGGAAGCTAAATCATAAATTATAATGAAAATATGGGGTATTCCCATATGATAAAACTTAGATATATGAAAAACCGATGAGTTTAATAAAATAAAATATTAACTCACTACTAAGCTAAAACTAACTATGTTTGAAAATAGCCTCTAAACTGGACTAGAAATACTGGGAAGAGCCCCAACTAAATCTAGTAAAATCTGAAACTAAATGACTAAAGACTGAAATGAAACTCATGACTGTTCTCCTTGGAGAATGAGGAATCACCACTGAATCTGCTGAACTAGAGATCGGGATCGATCTATCTGTGGTTTGGATGCTGAGAACCTTAACCTACATCACGAGAAAATGTAACGCACGTATGCGTCAATAGTTGAAAGGTACTGAGCATGTAGGATAGAGTAAAGCTGAAATAAAACATAAATGAACAAACAAAATAACAAGTATAATAATCTGACATGATAAACAAAATTCAGAGCTAATTGGATGAAATGATCAATTTATAACATGCTAAAACTGAATACTGAATATACTGTTAAATGGTCAATGCATAGAGTCTAACTGATCTGTCGAAGCTACTAATAACCAATATTTAAACCACATGATCTAAATGTGGAGTTAGATGTAAACTCCCCATTGAGAGGACCCAATATACCTTGTCAAGGTATAAAGGCATGCTGGCGTGATCACTAAACTTATTGCCAACATAGGGGACTTACAACCTACTTTGCTAGTAGTTCTGGGACTATTTGGGTACGTTGAACCCTACTCCAACTAGGGATTATTCTACTCCCATGAATTTTGAAAATTTTCTGATTATGTCTTAGTTTTTGTAAATACTGGATAGCTTGAAACTGAACATGAAAACTAGAATGCAATAATTGATCTGGTGATTATGCATTTATAACTGAGGCATGTATATCTGAAGTGTCTGAAATATCTAACCTAGCATGTGTAATTCAAGAACTAAAGAAATACAAAGATAGGGTTCTGAAATTCATGAAATAAACTGAATAATAACATGATGATATGATTTGCAACATATATTTAATAGGTTCATGAAGTTCTATCAAAATTCTAAAAACCCTCGGTTTAATCATGATAATAGAATCAAGAATCTGAAAGAAAACTAGGGACCCAATGGGTGAAAGGAACCCACTAGTGAAATCCCACATACCTGGTGATTAAATCCTCGAAAAAATAATTATGTTTCGAGGCTGGAACTGCTGGAGCTTGTTGTGTTCTTGAAGTAGGGTTCTTGAGTTTTTTCTCCTCTCTTTCTTCTAATTTTCTATGTTTTGATTTGATGATTTGACTTGGATATGTTTTAATTATGTTTCTAATCTTAAACTGACTAAAATCTAATGATTTATGGTCTAAACAATGTAACTTACGGTTTAAACGGAGTGGGAAAGGTCTAAAAGACCCATGGGAAAGTTGCTGTCGGGCCAAACGACGGCCACGACTGACGATACGTCGTCTTCCCGATGTCCCGTTGTTCGGTCCGTATGTTGGGTAGGTCATGAGACACTTAATTCATTTTGTGCTAAGATTTATGACCATTTGAAGTTGACCTAACTGCATTTCCCCTACATTGTCTGCAAATTTTCAACCTACGGACCGTGTTGGTCATCCATAGTTCTTGTCAGAGAGTGGGTGAATAGGGGTCTCGATCAACAGTCACGGACTATGGACCTTCGTACGGATCGTTGATCTGTCCATCGATTGAGACTTACCCAATGTTTCTCGGCTGAATTATTTGGAGTTTCTGATCCCATCGACGATTGTGCAGGACAGACCGTCTTCTGTCCTACGGACAGTCGATGCCACCGTTGGTTGCACCTGCATATTTTTCTAAAAAAACTGATTTTTTGTGTATTTTGGCTACATGGTGTACATTATCTTCCCTTTGGGAACATTCGTTCTCGAATGAAGACTAATCTAGCTGAATAGAGGGAGAGAGATGCAAACCCCACTACTAAACAATGAGAACTGAGTTTTCAACTGAATTGAGTTCCAAGTACATGAAAATATGCTAAAAATGCAACTACAAACTGAGGGGACATGATTCTAAGACTGAATTTATGCATGAATGACTGGAAAACTGAAAAGGAACTATTACCTCAAGCTGGAGTGGAATAGGAAGGAAAGAGGTCAGGATACTTGGCTTTCATGGCTGCTTCTGCTTCCCAAATAGCTCCCTCTACGGACTGACTTCTCTAGAAAACCTCGAATGAAGGGACTTATTTGTTTCTCAACCTTCTAACCTGACAATCAAGAATCTCAACTGGTACATCCTCATAAGAAAGACTATCTTTCACCGCCACACTCACCAATGGTACTATAGAGGCTGGATCACACACACACTTCTTCAAGTGTGAGATGTGGAAGAAAGGATGCACTGCTGCTATTTTGCTGGCATCTCTAACTCATATTCAACCTTGTCAATCGTTTTCATGATATTGTAAGGGACTACATATCTAGGACTGAGCTTCCGTTTCTTTCTGAATCTCATCACCCCTTTCATAGGTGAGATTTTAAGAAAAATCCAATCATCAACTTGGAACTCTAGTTCCCTTCTCCTTACATCTGCATATAATTTTTAAAGACTTTTGGTTGTGTTAAGTCTATGTCTCATTAGTTGCACTTTTTCCATAGCATAAACGACTGAGTTTGGCCCTATCGAAGCTGTTTCACCTACTTTAAACCAACCAACATTATATCTATATATACGTCCATATAAAGCATTATAAGGGGTTATCTGAATGTTGGAATGATAACTATTATTGTAAGCAAACTCAATAAGACTAAGGTGATCACCCCAACTACCTTTGAAATCAATCACACAAATTCTCAACATATCCTCTAAGGTTTGAATGGTATGCTCTGCCTGCCTGTCTGTGGATGAAATGTTGTACTAAGGTTAACTTGAGTACCAAGACCTTTCAGAAATAAATTCGAGAAATGAGAGGTAAATTGAGGACCTCTATCTGAGATGATAGACAAAGGAACCACATGCAACCTCACAATTTCATTAATGTAAAGCTTGGCATAGTCCTGTGCCGAATATGTAGTCTTAACTGCCAAAAAATGAGTAGACTTAGTCATCCTAACAACTATCTCCCAACTTGAGTCATGTTGTATGTGAGTATGAGGTAATCCTGTGATGAATAGAATACCTAGAGCTATGGGCTTCTACAAGAATATGATGTCTCAACTCGCCCACATCAGGAACACACAATCTACCCTGGTAGCGAAGTACACCATCTCCCTCTTGGGAGAAAATATCCAATCTTTTATTATGGACACCTTTAAGTTTAAGCAATATTGGTTCACTATCTTTCTTTTCCTTTACCTCCAATACCAAAGACGATTTTACCCATTTTGAACTATTACACCGCTGTCTGACATGCTCATAAGGCGACTCCCAAGCGAGAAAGCCTGTGAACATCCTTAACTAGATCCTTCCTTTCTTCCTCAACATGGGCTAAACTACCAATATATAATATAGTAAGAGCATCAACTACTGTATTCGCCTTACCACAATGATAATGCACACTCATATCATAATCCTTAAGGAACTCAAGCCATATCCTCTGGCGAAGATTCAACTCCTTCTGGGTGAACACATACTGAAGGCTCTTATGATCAGTGAACACATCTACATGGACACAATACAAGTAGTGTATATATATCTAGAGTGCAAACACCACTGTTGCAAGCTCGAGGTCATGAGTTGGATAGTTCTTCTAATGCTCCTTAAGCTACCTAGAGGCATAATCTATAACCTTACCTCGTTGCATCAATACATAGCCTAGGCCAAATCTTGATGCATCACAATAGTTCACAATCTAAACCCTCTTGTAGAGTCAAGACAGGAACTGTAGTCAATCTAGTTTTCAATTTTGCGAAGCTTTTCTCACAATTATCTGATCATTATAACTTGACCATATTTTGAGTCAACCTAGTCAATGGTGAGGCTATGGATGAAAATTCTTCCACAAACCTTCTGTAATAACCTGCTAGACCTAAGGAACTTTTGATATCTATAGCAGAGGTAGGTCTAGGCCACTGTTTCACTACTTCTATATTTTGCATATCAACTCAGATCCCTTCGCTAGATACAATATGACCAATCCATGCCTAGAATGACATCAAAGCCTACCATTTCTAACTCTACTAGATCTGCTGAGGTGAATTTCTGAGATACTATGACAGGGTAATTTCTGTATACCTGTCTAGCTATAACTAGGTCACCGAATGGATTAGTGACTTAGAAAAGTTCTGAGAGAGTTTCTTGACTAACACTGAATTGGACTGCTATACTGAGTTACAAAAGGCAAAGTCATGTCAGTTGTCTTTCCACTGAGTGAACCATCTGTGATTCACATCCTTGAGTTTGTATGATGCCAATCTTACCTATCACTACCAGTTACTGACATCGCACAAAATATTTTCTTGCCCTCATCAATGAATTTCTGTGGGTCCTTACCAACCTACGACCCTAAAAACTTAGGTGTATTCATCCTAAAAAAATCACAAACTTTGGCTGCTATTTATCGGTCATTTCTATTTGGTACTAGAGGAACTGCGTTAGCATTGCTTGCATTCTCTTTCCATGCCTAAGCTCTACAAGAAGGCATGATTATAAGCACACAATGTCAAGTTAAATGGAATTTGATAATACCTTAAGAATGATAACAGTAACAAAGTTTTACCTAACACACTTCATAGCCTCCCTCTTATTAGATATGATGAACTTCATACCCATGAAAAGAACTCTACTTAGTGCGGACTTCAGACATCCTAGGACTCTTGAACCTAGTGCTCTTATACCAAGTTTTGTCATATCCCGAGCTACCCCCGAGATGCAAACACGAAACCTAGGACAAAAACTGATCCAAAGATAACCCTGTTGGCATGATCATGAGCATACTAAAGATAATAAACTATTGCGTAGCTAAATTATAAATTAATGAAAGATAGGGAATACCCATATGCTAAAATTGAGAAATATAAAAAACCCGATGATTTTAATACAAAGAAATATTAACTCACTACTAAGGTGAAACTAACTATGTCTAAAAATATCCTCTAAACTAGTCTAGAAATACTAGGACAAGCCCCAGCTAAATCTAACAAAAAACTAAAACTAAATGACTAAAGACTGAAATGAAACTCATGTCTGTTGTCCTCGAAAAATGAGGAATAACCACTGAATCTTCTGAACTAGAGATCGAAAATCGATCTATGCGTGATCTAGATGCTAAGAACCTTAACCTACATCACAAGAAGAATTAGCGCATGTATGCTTAGTACTTTAAAGGTACTGAGCATGTAGGATAGAGTAAAGGTGAAATAAAAATAACTGAACAAAGAAAATAGCAAGTATAATAATCTGACATGATAAACTGAATTCTGAGCTAACTGGATGCTTTGACCAATTTATAACATGCTGAAACTGAATACTGAATATACTAATAAATGGTCAATGAAAATAGTTTGACTGATCTATGGGAGCTACTAATAACTGATAATAAAACCACATGAGTTAAATGTGGAGTCCAATGTATACGCCCCATTGAGAGGACCCAATATTCCTGTCAGAGGTATAAAGGCATGCTAGCGTGATCACTAAACTCACTGCCCATAGAGGGAACTTACAACCTACTTTGCTAGTAGTTCTGGGACTATTTGAGTACTCCGAACCCTAGTCCAACTCGGTATTATTCTACTCCCATGAATTTTGAAAATTTACTTATTATTTCTGAGTTTCTGTATATACTTGATAGGTCTAAACTGAACATGCAAACTCAAAATGCAATAATTAATCTTTCAATTATGTATTTATAACTGAGACATGTATATCGGAAGTGTCTGAAATATCTGACCTGGCTTATGTAATTCAATAAATAAAGAAATACAAATATAGGTTCTGAATTCATGAAATAATTGAATAATAATATGATAATATGATTTGGAACATATATTAATAGGTTCATGAAGTTCTATCAAAGTTGTAGAAACCCTAGGTTTAATCATGATAATAGAATCTAGAATTTGACTGAAAATTAGGGACCCAATGGGTGAAAGGAACCCACTAGTTATATCCAACATAACCGGTGATGAAATCCACAAAAAAATACTTTAGTTTCGGGGTTGGAAGTACTGGAGCTTGTTGCGTTCTTGAACTAGGGTTCTTGAGTTTTTTCTCCTCTCTTGCTTCTACGTTTTGATGTAATGATTTGACTTTGATATGTTTTAATTATGTTTGTAGGCTTAAAGTGACTAAAGTATGATAATTGATGGTCAAAAAAACGTAACTTAGGGTTTAAACAGAGTGGAAAAGGTCAAACAGACCCCTGGGGAAGTTGGTGTAGGGACAAACGATGGCCAAGACTGACGGTCCGTGGTCTGCCCAACGCCCCGACGTTGGGTCCATCGTTAAGGCCTCTTTGACAGGCCTTTACTAAAATGAGCATAACCTTTTACTCGAAGGACTGAGTTAAGCAAAGTCGGTGGCTATGGAAATATAATTAAATTATCTATTTGTGGGTAGGTCATGAGACACTTAATTCATTTTGTGCTAACAGTTATGACCATTTGAAGTTGAACCAACTACATTTCCCCTAAATTGTCTTCAAATTTTCAACCTACGGTCATACCTACGGAGCATAGGTCAACCTACGAACCGTGTTGGTCACCCATAGATCTTGTGAGAGAGTGGGTGAATGGGGGTCTCGATCAACGGTGACGGACTACAGACCATCGTCTGACCTAGGGACCGTTGGTCCATCCGTCGATCAAGACTTACCCATTTTTTTCATGCTAAAATTTTTGGAGTTTCTGATCCCATTGACGACTGTGCAGGACGGACCGTCGTCTCTCCTTCACACAGTTGATGCCACCGTTGGTTGCACCTGCAGATTTTTCTAAAAAAACTGATTTTTGGTATATTTTGGCTACAGGGTGTTACATTGTCTTCCACTTCGGAATATTCGTCCTCAAATGAAGAATAATCTAGCTGAAATAGACGGAGAGAGATGAAAACCCCACTACTAAACAATGAGAACTGAGTTTCTAACTGAATTGAGTTTCAAGTACATTCAAATACGCTATAAATGCAAGTACAAACTGAGGGGACATGATGCTAAGACTGAATTTATGCATGAATGACTGGAAAACTGAAGAGGAACTATTACCTTAGGATGGAGTGGAATCGGAAGGAAAGAGGGGAGGATACTTGGCTTTCATGGCTGCTTCTGCTTCCCAAGTACCTCCCTCTATGGGATGACTTCTCCATAAAACCTTGAATGAAGCGACTTCTTTGTTTCTCAACCTTCTGACCTGACACTCAAGAATATCAATTGGTATATCCTCATAATAAAGTCTATCTTTCACTGCCACACTCTCCAATGGTACTCTAGAGTATGGATCACCCACACATTTCTTCAAGAGTGAGATGTGGAAGACCGAATGCTTTGTTGCTAATTCTGCTTGCAACTCTAACTGATATGGCACCTTGCCAACCCTTTTCATTATCTTTTAAGGGCTTACATATCTAGGATTGAGCTTCCGTTTCTTTCCAAATCTCATCACCCCTTTCATAGGTGAGATTTTCAGAAAAAGCCAGTCATCAACTTGGAACTTTAGTGCCCTTCTCCTTACATCTGCATAAAATTTCTGACGACTTTGAGTTGTCTTAAGTCTATCTCTAATGAGTTGTACTTTATCCATAGCATAAAGGACTGAGTCTGGATCTATCAAAGATGTTTCACCTACTTCAAACTAATCAACATGATATCTACATATACGCCCATATAAAGCCTCATAAGTGGCCATCTCAATGTCGGAATGGTAACTATTATTGTAGGCAAACTCAATAAGACAAAGGTGATCACCCCAACTACCTTTGAAATCGATAACACAAGCTCTCAGCATATCCTCTAAGGTCTGAATGGTACGCTCTGCCTGCCCATCCATCTGTGGATGAAATGCTGTACTAAGGTTAACTTGAGTACCAAGACCTTTCAAAAATTACTTCCAGAAATGAGAGGTAAACTCAGGAACTCTATCTGACAAGATAGATAAAAGGAACCCCATGCCACATCTCAATTTCATTAATGTAAAGCTTGGCATATTCCTTTACCGAATCTTTAGTCTTGAGCGCCAAAAAATTAGAAGACTTAGTCATCATATCAACTATCACCCAAATTGAGTCATGTTGTCTGTGAGAACGAGGTAT